>WURV02179222.1:0-13456 GCA_011762755.2 Epimenia babai
CCCTGGCTGCTTAAACCACAGGCTCAGATCCACTTATAGAATGGGTTTGGCTGTCTAAAGAAACGGGGCCACCTCTCACCACCGATCCAATGTACGTACACGACAAATGCTGCACCTATATTCTCGGAATTGAGGCCATCGCCATTGAGCTCAACAGCCTGAGCTGCTCTTTGTCGCGATTTAATCTGGTCATCACTTCGAGACCTTGGAAACAGGATGTCAAATGCGCAGCCAGTTTATCTATATCAGTGTCATTCGGGATGCATCCGCTTTCTTGTGCCCTGCCCAGGGTACTTCGAAAACCCACTTCAATTTGCGCGATGCCTGCCTTAATAGCATCTCGAATATCGACATCTTCAATACAAGCCTCGGTCGCTGTGTTCGTCAACAGGCAGCCGTTGAGTTGTGATACAGGCACATCATCAAACGAGCTCTCGAAAAACTGCCTAATACCAACCAACGGTTTGCGGTGATCAGTCATCACGCTTACGCGACTTCCCACCACACTTTCAACATACCGTTCAATCACGCGGAGAAAGAACTTCTTCTTACTACCGAAGCTGTTGTAAATACTCCCTGGGCGCAGCCCGGTAGCCTGTTCCAGTTTTAGGAGTGACGATCCGTCGAACCCATACTCCCAGAATACCCATAGGGCGCTGTCCAGCACGGAATGAAGTTCGAACGACGGCCCTCTGCTCATTGAACTCTCAACAAATGGTGTTAGGCGCTAATAACGAACTTGAAAACAGATCGTTACTACGGTAGTTTTATTTGAGTGATCACTCAAATAATAGGGCAGCTCCGATGGGAAAGCAACTGGAGGCGTTTCGAACACTGCAAGACCTGACGGGAATTGCATTTGCCTGCAACGACTCGCTGAGATGTACAGCGGTTCGACTCGAAGACGGGAACCTTTGTCTGTTTAGCCCGGTAAAAGGATTGGGTGCAACAGCACATGAAAGTCTGCAAGAAATGGGATCAGTAAAGTATTTACTAGCTCCTAATCATTACCACAATCGGGCGCTGAGAGAATATGCGGGCGTGTTCCCCAAAGCGGTTCTTTGTGCGTCAGTCGAGGCCCGTCCACGCCTGCAGAAGGTCACCAGCCTGGAGTTTTCCAACCTCACCGAACTCAAGAGGAAATTACCGGAAAACATTGAGATGATGGCTACCGATGGCCTAAAAACAGGCGAAGTATGGCTGCGAATACGACAGGATCGAGAAATCTGCTGGGTGGTAGTTGATGCTTTTTGCGGACCCAGCAAAACGGCGGTGGACAGTGTCGCTGCCACGCCAGAATTACTGAAAACGTTTCCCCGGTATGCGCTAAAGGATCAAGTACGCTACACCAACTGGATCAACGCGCAGATCGACAAAGATCAGCCTACAACACTGATTCCCTGCCACGGTTCCATCGTGCGCAGTAAACAACTTCCAAAGAAACTTAGATCTTTGGTATCCGCTCACGCGAAACTCAAGATGTAGGAGGCGATGGATTCTTCGAATTTTGCGTTGTGCTACCAAAATCTGTAGCTAACCCCCAGATTAACTCCAACCGGCGAGTGCGAGCCAATTCTGGAAGTGCTGCCAGATTCGGTGTCCGTTACAACATACTCTGAAATATGGTGTTGAACGAGAGCGGCAGCTTCAATGGCCCACCTGTTTGCAAAGCGCCATCGTAAACCAATACTTCCGTGTAGCTGAAGCTCGTCGCTGGCTTCTACAAGTAATCTTCTTTCAGGCGTGAGAATGCCGGGAGCAGACGCACTGCCAGTGTTAAGAAACGCATAGCCGAATCCTGCTGTCCAAAACCAGCTACCGCTAGCTTCAGTATCACCATGTCGTCTTTCCAACCAGACACTTAGAACCGTCGAATCTACCGAAACGTCTGTCTGCACAAAGGGATTCGCTCCTGGCAAAGGTGGCGCCAATTCAAATGATGATTGATCAAGTCCGAAGCCAACCGACCAATGATTGTGACGATCGTACCGAAGCGCCAGGCCGTATCCGACTATGTCGTTGACTGACTCGTCGCTACCAACAAGGATGCTTGGTCTAACACCGAGTTCCCAACTTTGTGCCTCTGCCTGCGTGTTGCAAAACACCAGGAGCAGGCACCAAGCCGCCCAAATTGCCGAACAATTAGCCATCGAGTATTTGTCCCATCGACATGAATTTCACGTCGTTGCTGCT
The DNA here is from genome assembly GCA_011762755.2 of Epimenia babai. Lineage (NCBI taxonomy): Eukaryota > Metazoa > Mollusca > Solenogastres > Cavibelonia > Epimeniidae > Epimenia > Epimenia babai. Next base: position 2,194 of record WURV02179222.1, read on the forward strand.
CAGTTAGACGAATCGAACGACGAAAACTGGTCGCTGTTTGGTAGCCTCTAAAACTCGATCAGGAACCCGATTGCCGGCAGTCGCGGCAGCCAGTAACCGTACCCTCTCTCGAGAATTGGCTGGCCACTATCATCAAACTCAAGATTGAAATTTGCGCAACAAGGATTGTTGCGATCAGTTGAGTTGGACAACTCAAAGAACACATGTAACTTTCCGTCACCGAGAGGCCGTTTGTAGCCGACACGTAAATCGAGCGATCCGTAAGACCCCAAACGCGCGGCATTGCGCTCGCCAATTCGAATTATCGGATCATCCGACATCGGTCCAGGCCCGACGAGGATTTCGGTTGTCGGCCAGCCACTGTGTGCATTGGCTGCAACACCAAAGTCCCAGGTTTCGTTTGACCAGGTAAGGCCCAACTGTGCCGCGTGTCGTTGATCCCAACTTCTTGGAATTTTCAACCCTCCAAAATAGTCATCCGCACGCGAGTTTGTGTATGACGCCCACCAATTGAGTCCTTTGGGCCCCTCGTAAGTTAGAGTCATTTCCACGCCAAGAGCACGCGCCGCGTCCGGAGTAATTGCGATTCGATCGGGCTCCAGTTCCGGAATAGCGACCAGCGGGTCCAGCATGTTTTCGAATCTTGGCCGCAACTTGTCGTACCACTTACGGTACGTTTCTACTTGAACGGTCAGGTTTTTCGACAATTGATAACTCAACCCCAAGTTTGCGTGATCAGCCCGCTGCGCCGGGAAAAAATTACTGATGCCGTCTTCGACTTGTAATTCGTGAATGCCCTGCGATTGATAATATCGCCCAACACTGGCACGAAGCGTGAGGTCGTCACTTACTTCGTGCACCAGGCCCAACCTCGGACTGAACTGCGACTTGCTGTCTTCAGCTGTGTATGTTTGCTTGTCCCAGCGAAATCCGATTTCTGCAACTGTACGATCGGAAAGGCGCCAGCTATCTGACACGAACGCACCGAACGAGTTTCCGCTGATATCCCGGTTCACCATCGTCTGTAACAGTTGACCAGTAGGTCGATCGATTACCTGGCGACTGAAGTACTCAACGTTCGATCTATAGTCGTAACTAGCATCCTGCCGATGCGCTTCCCAACCAAACGTCAACTTGTGATCTTTGTTTGCAAACCACTGCCAAGTTTGATGTGCGCCAAGAATGCTGAGGCGGCGCCAGTCACGTACAGACCCCGAAACTGAGGATGGGTCCTCAATTTGAGCAAGACGCTCGCTTTGAAAGGCTGCTTTAGAAATCGTCGTTTCGCTCGCAAGACTTGAAGTCCACTCTTGAGACCAGGTCACCCAGAATTGAGAGTTTCTGACATCGTTGGTTGAAAACTCGAATTCGGTGCCGATGTCGTCTGTAACGATCAATACGTCGTCGTTGGCGAAAAGGCCATTGAATGATAGTTTTGTACGAGGAGTGAAATTCACACCGATTTCGGTGAACACGTCGTAGTAGCCGGGGCGGCCGTACTTTCTATCGATGATTTGATCAAGATTGCCCCGTCGGGCAGATATCAACCATTCGACCTCGTCGTCAGCTACCAATCCGCTACTCAGAAAAGATGTGTTGAAGACACTAATACCAAACTCAGAATGACGGGTTTTTTCGGGGCGAACCGAATCAATTACAACAACCCCGCCCATGCGATCACCATAGCGCACAGGAAATCCTCCCGTGTAGACCTCAAGCCTGTCAATTGCGCGTGTATCTATGGCACTAAATAAGCTCTGATAGTCTCTCATGTGAAAAGGATCAAGAAGCCTCTGTCCGTTCAAAATGACGGCCGTATCATTGGCCTCACTTCCCCGAACATGCGGCATTGCCGACGCTCCGCCCGATGCAACCCCGGGAAGTCGATGCATCGCCCTGATCGGATCAGAACCAAGCGTCGGTACCACTACGATGTCTCGCTGCAAGAACTGACTGCGTGACGCTGTCGACCCTCGAAGGATTTCGTAACGGCTCGCCGTTGTAGTGATCTCATTGAGCACAGGCTCCGCATTCGCTGGCACCTTCGGTATTTCAGCGTCAAATTCTTCTACTTGCGTTACTGACTCACCGTATGTAACGACGAATAGCCCTTTTACTGTCTGCAAACTGAGACCGACGTCATCCAACACGACTCTTAGCAGTGCGACTGAGTTTGAGTCCGATCGATTGGTTTTGACCAGCAAATCATCCGGAACGACCGAAGTACTGTACACGACGTTGTGACCGTCTCTACGTACAGCCTCAATAACAGACACGATCGACTCACCGCTCATCACGGTGACTTGATCTGGCGCGGCCGCAGTTGTCGATTGCGACAAAATTGTCACAAATGCAAAAACGATCAGCATGCAATTCTTGCTACGCTGAGCTTGATGCCGGCAGATTACGTACGGTCCCCTCATGCTGGTCCTGGATTGGCAACCACAATTGTTCGATTGAAATCACTCTAATCGAGTTTAGTCAAATGCGATCCAATTTACTCTATTGCCGATGACACCACCCGTACACGAATCACAGATCCCGAAACCTCGATCTGTAGGCCAGATGCTAACTCCAGCGCGTCCAGCGCCATTAGCGGAGCGACGTCTGGTAATCCGTCAATCATTCCCCCATTTTCGGCCGCGTCACGTGCACCGTCAGCGTAAACGATCTCTCGTCCAGATTCCCTCGCAATCCAGTTGAGAATCTCATGCGGTGTCGCACGTTGTGAAGACGCATAGGGTGCGATTTCCATTACCCAATCCCAAGCCGACGCATAAGAGGAAAGTGGCTGTGTTGAGGTTCGACTTTGCCGGTCAAACTTCAGCAACTGTCCTGACTCTGCAACCGAACTGGTTCCCAGCCCTCGAACCGATACACGTCCTTCACGTACACTAATAGCCGTATTGTTTCGGTCCACATGTGCTATGTACTGCGTGCCAAGGTGTGAAACGATGCCTGCTGGCGTTTCGACCGCTAGCGGCAAGTCATGGCTGGCGCTACGACCGCCTAAAGAATCGAAATACACTGCTCCCTTCTGAAGACGCAGCCGTGAATCGAAGATTAGCTCAGCTCTCGAGTTCTGATCGACCCGCAACGATCCGCCGCCGTTCAGGTGTATCAAGACGCGCGAGTTGTCACCTGTACTGATTGAGTCTCCCTCCTGAAGCTCCACGATTTTGTCTGTGGCCAAACGACCAGCGCGAGAGATTTCCAAATCATCGCCAGATACTCGAGCAATCTGGCCGAATGTATGCGGCTCAGTCACGAATAGGTCAGACCGAATCGTTAGTATCAGTGACAAGACGGCGACAATAGAGGCCGCAACGGCAAATCCGACCCTTCGTCTACGACGCCTTTTTGAGAATACGAGATCCTGCCACTCTTTGCTCAGGGCCTTGAAGGCTTCCTCTCTCGCGTCGTTGCACGGACGCCGCCGAGGTTCGACTGCCGCAAAGAGCGACTCAAAATCATTGCTGTCATCTTTCATCGGTTCACTCAATTTGGTCATGATGTGGTCCCTTCCGATGCGGAGGAGACAACCGTGGATTTCCTTAGTGAGTAGACTTCCTTGAATGCACGCTTCGCCCTTGCAAGAGTAGAATTTACTGCTTCCACACCTATGTTCACTTCCGCCGAAATTTCCTTCGCGGTCATACCGTAGATGTATTTCTTCTCCAGGACATCAGCATACCTGGGTGGCATCAGATCCAGTACTTCATGTACGAATTCCGACTCCTGATCTTTTTCGGCGCGTTTTTCCGGCGCGCAATCGAGATCCATGACTTTGTCGGCTACCTCGCGACGAACCAATTGGTTCTCATCCATTGATACGGCCCACTTCGAGTGGCGCGAATTTGCCCGTCTCCAGTCAATAGCCTGATTGCGGCCGATCTGGCAGATCCACGAAAACAGTTGCGCATCCCCCCTGAATGTTTGGAGGTTTGCAAGCGCCTTACTCATTGTTTGCTGAGCGACGTCCTCGGCAGCGTGATGATTGTCTGTTAGCAACGGCATCAGAAATCGATAGAGCCTGTCGTAGTTTTCGTCGAAAAAGCGCCTGAACGCCCCAGCGTCACCGGCGAGAACAGCCTTTACCAGCACGCGGTCCGGCAAGTATGTAGCGTCACTACTGATCATGATCTTCCTCGTTAGACGAAAATTCGTTCAAATTTTGGTCGCCTTTAAGTGATTTTCTTCAAACATGAAACATTACCAAATGTTGCGACCAGATTGTTACGCCTCGGTCGTCTAACTCCTCGACACGAACAAAACTCGTCGCGACAAACGGGGAGTATGCAGTGAAAATTATGGTTATCAGCCTCGAAGCATCGATACAACGTCGTTACAGCATTGAGAATCAGTTTGCGCCGCTCGATACGGATTTCCAGTTCTTCGATGCCGTCACTCCGGATCGTGCGCTCCACCACATCAAAGGCTACAACGAAGCGGAATTCATCACGAATTCCGGTCGCCGGGCGACTAAGGCCGAGGTTGCCCGCTACGCAAGCCATTTGGCACTTTGGCGTCAATGCGCTGAGGGAAACACCCCATACCTAATCTTGGAAGACTACGTGAATCTCACCGATTCATTCCTTACCGGGCTGCTCGTGGCCGCGAGCCAAATCAACGAACTAGGGTTCATACGATTGTCAATACCCGAACTCTCGACTTCGATCAAAATTCGAGAGCTTGGACCATTTGCCATGTACTTTTGTCATCGTGTTCCGTTGCAAGTGCTTGGTTATGCGATCTCCCCTCGTATCGCAAAGCAATTGCTAACGCACGGCGATGTTATTGAGGAACCTGTTGATGAGTACCTGCAGAGGTACTGGCGCCACGAGCAGCCCGTCTTTGCCATTGAACCGTCTGTAGTTTGCCTTGCCGAACACGCCGCGGAATTAGATATCGGTGACTACACCAAGTGTAAGTTGAACCTGTCCAGTTGGATACGGTACACAGCAAGGAAATTGCAAAACTCGATCGCTCGCAGTTTGTTTACTGCGAGGCTCCATCACCGTTTCGATTACCGGAGATCCCGATGAGGACTAACCGTAGTTCTTTGAGTGTTTCGGATCTGCGATCGCAACAACTCGTCACGAAATTCGATGTTCACGTTCACCAACGAAAACTGGGGTACTCGTATGCTGTATAGACTGTTTTTTCTAGCTGCGGTTGTTTTGGCATTGATCACACTGCAGGTAGATGCATCCGAAGAAACCGATGAAATTGACGAAATCGTCGTACGCGAATCACAAGATGCCAGTTGGACGGGAACAGAAGCCAAGACAGAATTGTTGATGGAAGTTCCGGGTGACATGGGTGACACCATGCAAGGTGTGCTGGTGCTGCCAGGCATTACCGGCACTGTTGGCGACTTTAGCCCACCCTCCGTTCGCGGTTCCGCTCCCGAAGACAATCATTTCATGATTGATTCGATTCCCGCCGAGTATATTTTCAATCCACTTGGTTTTAGCACGCTCAACGAAAATATCATTCATAAATTCGACCTCGTGTCCGGTGGGTACGGCGCACAGACGGGCGGTGCGACCGGCGGGGTCTTCGACATCACACTTCGAAAACCACTAAACCAGGATTTTGGTTTTACGCTGGATGCAAGCATGATTCGCGCCAGTGCACTTGTAGAGAGTCGTATCACGGATAAACAGGCGTTCTATGCCTCCTTTCGACGAACCTTGATTGACCAATATTACGAAAGCGATCAAGTCGACGGCGATGACAGTACCCTGCCCAAGAGCGAAGACTACCAAGGCAAATACGTTTGGGACATCAACGACAACAACCAATTGGAGTTTCTGGCATTCGGCGCGAACGACGTCTATGAGGAAGTATTGCTCGAAACCGACGAAGATGTCCAAGATGACAGCAGCCTTGAGGGCAAGAATTTCGAGCACAACGATTTTCGAACTGAAGCCATCGTTTGGAAACGAAAGAATAAAAGCGCTGGCACGTTTAAATTTATTCTGGCGAATATTGATCGACAATTTAGGTTCGCGCGCGGTCAGAACACCGCCATAACCAACGCTCACAACGACGGTGCTCTAGTCTCCGGCCGAGACCAAAGTACCTTCTACAAGTTCGAGGCACGGCTACCGTTACGCCAAAACCACACATTGCTCTTTGGCGCTGACGTACAGGATAAGAAGAGTTCCTTTACTTACAACGGACGCCTGAATTTCTGTACGTTGCAGGACCCTGATTGTCGATTCACCCGCTCTATCAACCGAAGTGGCTCCGAAAGATATACGACGACGAGTTATGCAGCCTACTTGGCGGACGAGTGGCAGATCAACGATAGAACGAGTATGAACTACGGGCTGCGGTTTTCAGCAGACGACTACCTTGACTACCGACGAATCGAACCACGAGTAAGAATCGACTACCGCATTGACGATGCCTGGACCTTGTCTGGCGCCGCCGGGCAGTACCACCAGCATCCCGCTCAAGGGTGGGGATTGATGACCCGGTCATTCGAGACGTTTACGGTGCCGCGGCAAACACCCCTCAGTCGGTACATCATGCCAAACATTGGCAACCCACGGTTGAAACCACCGACTGCCACACACCTGACAGCATCTCTTGAACGTACCTACAACGAACCCTGGAACTGGAAAGCGGAAATCTACTACAAGGACATGGATGATCTCGTTGTTGCCGACCCGAGTCCCGGCGGCAATTACATCAATGGTTTATCCGGCGAGGTTTACGGTGCTGAATTTTTACTGAGTCTGCTACCCGATGAGGACAGCCGATGGAGCGGCTGGTTTTCACTGACCGCTTCTCGTTCTGAGCGGACAGTTACAGCAACCGGGGAAACCACGAAGTTTGTCGGCAACCTACCGTTCGGTGCCAACCTGCTCGCAAACTACCGGCTAAACGAAAACTGGTCGTTTGGTGTGAAGGCGATATACGCTACCGGGCGCCCGTACACGCCGATAGTCGAGAACAATAGCGAGACCTCCAACGAGTTTGAATCGACCTGGGGGACACTCAACTCAAGAACATTGCCTGACTACCTGAGGCTCGATTTTCATATCCAACGAGACTGGCGCTTCAGGTCATTAGACGGCGCCATATTCTTCGACATTCTCAATCTCCTCGACAATGAAAATGTGTCGAACTACGGATTGCCGGAGGATAGCCCAAACTCCTCACCTCCCAACAACATTATTCGACACCCGGAATATGGCTTGGAACGATTTTTTTCGATTGGTTTCAAGCTGAAGTACTAGGGGGTATTGGTTATCCCGAAGATGGGCGGAAAGCGGAACTTTGATCGATGAATTCGACATACCCCTATGACAAACAAGAGAACATTGCTAGTAGCAGACACGTATGCCCTCAGATGCTGAATTAATTGACAACATAAAGGCCGGCGTGGAACCCGGTTTCTCCGTGCTATACGAAAGCTACTGTGACCGGCTTTATCGATACGCGCGCCTGATTTCCGGTTCTCGGTTACTTGCGGAAGAGGCAGCACAGGAAACTTTTGTCTATGTTATTGAGCATGCTGGAAAATTCGACTCATCAAGAAGCCACTCGGCAATGGGTTGGTTATACGGAATTATGAGAAACCGAATTCGCAGCCTCTCGAAAGACTTGGAGTTTCGAGCAATCTCTTTGCTGAATGCAGCGTCAGCCGATGAATCCCCGGACCGCATGTATGAGCTGTCGGAGGCGACATCAGCAGTGGTTGCCGAGATTCTGAAACTTTCCGAAGAGCATAAGGAGGTGATTGTTTTGTGTGGGATTCAAGAGGTTGATTACTTGACGGCTGCCGAGATACTGGACATCCCCGCCGGAACAGTACGTTCACGGTTATACCGGGCACGCCAGTCGTTACGTAACAGACTTTCGAAAAGAGTCTTGCCCGCGCTTCAGGAGGTTTCCTGTGGAAGAACCTAAGCCAATCGATTTGGACCACGAGCTGGCAATGTTGCGTGACGAACTTCGAGCCGTACGCGCGCCACGCCACCGGGTACACGAGTTGGTACAGAGACACAATGCCGAAGTGTCTGCGGCGGCCAACCGAGCAAAGTCAAAGTACGTGGGTTGGTCGTTGGGTCTGGCAGCGAGTTTTACAGTGTCCTTGGTAGTCGCAACCAAGCTGGTTACGCAACCAGAAACAGATATCGTGCAGCCAACACCCAGTCTGGTGGCCCGAGAGAATATACCGATTAGAGTGCACTCCGTGTCAGGAGGACCCGAGTTACGATTCGTTGGCTCAAGGGTGCTGCTCGATCAACAAGGGCAAACACGCGTTGTCTATCTTCACGTCATTCGGGAGAATTGAATTATGATTGGTAAGATCATTGCGTTAACGATGTTGGCTGTTACCGCCAGTAGTCTACTGCCCCTTTCTGTTGTGTGGGCTGATGATGCCGACCAAGACACTGTTGCGGTGCCACCATACATCGAGGCGGGCGTATTTCCGATGATGCCGGAGTTTCTTTCGGATGAGGTGATAAAAGATGCACCGGTTACCGCGCGACTGACAACACGGTCGGTACAGCGACTGTACGATGGCAATCGAATCGTACAAGAAGAGATCACAATGCTCTATCGAGACTCCGCCGGCCAAATAAGGCGAGAGCACCAACAAACCAATGGCGGTCCTTTGATAATTCTATCCAATCTTGACGATGGTGCGGGCTACATTCTGGACAGTGAACAAAAGATGGCGATGAAGTTGCCTTCGGCTTCGGAGGTGTTTTCCACGTTTTCAGCAGACGAAATGGATTCTTGGGATGCAACGATGGATCCAGGTGTCACGCCGTTAGTGGTCACTGATTCTCCGCTGTTTGGAGGTATTGTGTTGGAGTCCGGCGCGATGATGGCTTCAGAAAATGATTTGAGCGCGGCGATGTTCGACCCGTTCGGAGGTGTGCAATCCGGCCACAAAGAGGTAAAACCTTTGGGCCAGGACACGCTCGAAGGGATTCGTGTAGAAGGCACGAAGTATACAACCACAATTGACGCAAACACGGTCGGCAATGAAAAGCCCATCGTCGTTGAACGAACGACCTGGTTTTCACCGGAACTGCGCATCATGGTTCGTTCGGAGGAATCGGACCCTCGGTTCGGTACACTGACCTACACGGCGAAAATACTAAGCACCCAGGAACCGAATCAATCGCTGTTTTCTCTGCCTTCTGACTTTGCTGTATTGAGTTCCGACGGTACGTTGCGCCCGGATTAACTGAACCGAGGTCTACGCTATTTGGATGATAAACAGCATAGTGAGCCGCAGCCAAATTTTGGCTGTCGGATGCTTCATGCTCTCCACCGTCTGGGTCCAACATGCATACGGTGATGAACTCGCCATCCATGGCAACGTGTATTGGATCGCGAGTGCAGGTTACGAAACCAACAGAGTCGAGGCTTTCTGGGAAACTGATTTAGCCTCGACAAACAATGTCCTTCGGTACGATCGGGATGAAGACGTAACCGTTGCCTCGATTGGCTTGGGCTACGTCTTCGTCAATCGTGATGCACTTTTTTTCTCTACTGAGTTTGTCTACGACCACGCAGCTTTCAACGAAACCTATACGCCAGAGAGGCAGCCATGGGCAAGAATCACTCATGATCGGCAATACATTGTGTCACTGCAGGCGATGATAGGCCGGAAGTTTTCTGAGAAGCTTGGCTACCTTCTTGTTGGCGGCTCCTACAGTGACCATTCTTACGGTATAAGTTTCGGCGATTCGGCGGGATGGGAAGACCACGACTTCGCTGGGCTGAGGCTCGGAGGTGGCATACTCGTTCCGCTAAACGAACAGCTTCAGCTTCGATTTGAATACACGCGCGATCGATTTTCTATGGCCCAGGACTTCAAGGACAACGCAAAAAGCGCAAAGGACATCGACCGCGATAAGTTGTCGGTCGGACTTGTCTATCACTTTTGACCGGCTCTCGATATCTGGACTTCGACGGAGATCAGTCACTCCAAGTTTGCAGAGGCCAGGCCTTCCAGTAACTGTGCAATGTTCTTCCGCACGCTGCCCTCCGCGGCCCAGACGGTTCGTTTGCTACCCGATAGTGCTTCACCAACAGTCACTTCGTGCCGAGAGTTATACACGTCGCTCCATACTTCTTCCCGACTGGTGCCGTCAACGACTACGTACTCGACGACAAGCGCGGACAAGTAGTTCAGCCCGGCACCTTGTCCTTGCGCGACGAATTCAGCGGACAATTCGAGATCTGCACTGCCTCCCTCGACCACACCTCGAAACATCCTCGACTCCGTAAGTGACCGAACCAAGGTATCTTTGAATTGATCATCGGAAACCATGGCGGGGCCCGCAAACGATTGATCCTGCGCACCGGTTACCGACGCTACCGCGATGGTTCTATCAAATTTCCTGACAGGCACAGAGTTGGATTCCGGGACCATCCGGTTGACATCAATACTCGCGCAGCCGGTTAGAATCATGGCAATCCACAGTAAAAACACACATCTTGTAATTGATAACATGGCGACGATTTCTCCCTAATTCATAGGCCGATCGGGAAATTCTTTGAACAACGCTTTGAAGGCAGACCAAATCGCCATCTCGTCCTCGTTGATAATCAACATACCGATGATGCCCCAATTGAACCACGATGCCGTAAAATTGCGATCCGCCTCATTCTTCCACAGCAAATCACCTGTAGATTTTTCAATTAACACAGCAGCCAATTTCGTTTCGCTCGACTCCGCGATGACGATAGATTTGCCGTCCAATGCATTGACAAACAAAATCATCAGGTGCGTCGCATCTTGCGGCCCCAGTGACGACAACTCCTTGAGCGACATTGCTGCTATGTCGGCAGCCGAATAGTTATTGGCTGCCGCAAACTGATTGGTCCGCTTAAGCGCATATCCCTTCAAAGCGAGTTTAAGTGCCAACTGTTTACGAACCAATTTCAGAAGTTTTGCTTCGTTGCCCTCCGGGAGCTCAGCCACAACCACTGCCGGCAGCAGGGTAATTTTTTCAATGCCCGTGATACGGCTGAGGTCATCGACAGCGGTCGGCTTCGCATGAACGGTGGTAGGCCCAACCAGCCACAACAATGGCAACAAGCCCAATAACACATATTTGATGTTGTTGAGGTACACCTCAATAGGTCTAGCAGATGATTAGACTAAAGTAAAATACGTTTGCCTATACCTGTTGCCACGGCTGATGCCTTACGCGCCTGCTGGGTTGTTGCCACGAAGGTGCCTATATCAGCGTTGCCGCAACGCGAAGTTTTTGCTGAG
>WURV02179233.1:0-13455 GCA_011762755.2 Epimenia babai
TCTCTGAACATTGATAATGAAATTGAATTATCTCTGAGTTTAACAAAAATATCAAATTGCTTAAACCAAATTTCCACTTGGATGCATTTAAATAAATTAAAATTAAACCCGTCAAAGACAGAAATGATAGTAATCTCATCCCCTTTTCGACAGAAAGTCATTCCATCGATTTCATTGGATTTTGCGGGAACTATAATAACGCCATCACTTTCCGTCAAAAATCTTGGTGTCACCTTTGACAATCAATTCAACCTCAAAGCGCACATCTCCCATAAAGTGAAATTAGGCTATCGTGATCTTAAAAATATCAAATCTATTTCAAAATATCTTTCCTCCGAAATGTGTCACACTCTTATCCATGCATTTGTAACTAGTCGCATTGACAACTGCAACTCACTATTAATCAATTCAACCGATTCTGATATTTTCCCGCTTCAAAAATTGCAGAACTCCTGTGCACGCCTACTCACCGCGACTTCCCGCATGCAACATATTACTCCAGCTCTTAAATCCTTACACTGGCTACCGATACGATACAGAATAGAGTTTAAAATACTAGTAATGACGTATAAATGCCTTCATCATACAGCACCAGCCTACTTGACTAACTTGGTAACCATTAAACCGTCTCGCCGAACCACAAGACAATCTTCTTCCGTTCAACTCGTTGTCCCGAAAACTAAACGTACCCACTTTGGAGACAGAACGTTTTCATATAATTCTGCAAAATTATTCAACTCGTTACCAATCGATATTCGCACTTCTGTTAGTCTGTCTGAGTACAAAGCTAAAGTCAAAACCTACCTGTTTTGCAAAGCCTATGGGAATGGAATCTAATCCCACAGTATTATACATGATGCAGCATGTTCAATTTTTATTGTTTTTACCTGTCTTATTTAGATCGCAACTTTGATACGTTAATTTATTAGGTTTTGCGCTCTAATATTTTAATATCTTAATATGTTGTTTATATTTTTGAGTAGGCCTATAATAATGTATGTGATTTTATTTTTTTCCCTGTAAAGTGTATCAGACAGTAACCACCACAACTAAGGGTGCACTATAAATAAACCTAATAATAATAATAATTACAGGATATTGCTTTTGTTTGCATGCATAATAACCCATAGTATCAGATGAATGGCTGAAATTAACAGTTTTGGATGTTACAGACCATGTGGTTCCACATTTTGAACTCATTGTCTATCTATAAAACTGCTGAGTCATCGAAAGTGTTGCCTAATACAAAATGCGCAAACCTGATCTGTCATTTCTACTAACGGCTCATTGACATCTGCTATAAAATAACATTGGCGATAATCCCCGTGTAATCATTAGAGTAAATATAGACCATCACGTGACTAGGCATCAGTCATAACATACCAAAATATAGACCATCAAGTGACTGGACATCAATCATAGCATACCAAAATATATACCATCACGTGACTGGACATCAATCATAGCATACCAAAATATATACCATCACGTGACCGGACATCAATCTTAACATATCAAAGTCGAATCAAATGATATAAACTACATGACTTTACTATTAAACTTTCAAGGGGAAAATTATATTTTTCCATAACTTTATAAAGTGTTACCTTTTTATTTGCGTGCTTTTCTGATGTGAAAACCTCAAAACTGACCTTTGACATTATATTTATATTAGTACCAATTAATGCCACAGACACTGCTGATATTGTCAATCCAGTGTCAATCCAGTGCACATCTGTTCTGCAATATTCCTACCTTGGCAGCAGTAAATCTGCGACGAGTTACGAGCTCAAGATGCATTTGAACGATTTCTAAATATTTGGAGTATATCGTTAATTTCACCTTGGCGAGGCTCCTAGGTCATCAGTGTCAGTCATGAGATTTCATTTCCTACTAATTTATCTTTAATTCTGTCGTCATAAGAAATAAGCTGTGCCATTAGAAGAGTTTTATTATTATTCCTGTGTGTTGCGTCGCCATAACAGGTCTGAAGTTAGCTAGTCACAGTTGCACCTATATGTATTGACACACATTTGGTTATAACTTTATATAATACCTAATGATTGTGGTCCACCGATGCTATGATATAGAAATGTTTTACACAGATCATCATGGCAGATGAAATTGCTCGAGGCAAGAAAGTATTCACTACGAAGTGTGCTCAGTGTCATACAGTCGAGTGTGGTGGCAAAGCGAAGACTGGCCCTAACCTACATGGCTTGATAGGCAGGCAAACAGGGCAATCACCAAAATTTGAATATTCTAAAGCCAACAGAGAAAAAGGTATGTTGTTAATTGTTCATTCAGTAACAATCTTGTTTCTGTATCCATTGTTTTTTATGTACGGCAGATATATGAATTACACACATCTCATAGTTAGTTACATGTGTCATCTGTTAGACACATCGCACAGTTGCATGTGTCGTCAGTTAGAGATATAACATTTACATTATTTATGTTTTTCTTTAATCAAATACATTTCAACAGAAAAATATTCTGAAATTTATGAGTAGTCAGAATAGAAGAAATTCTATAGGTAATAATTATTCAAAGGATATACATATCAGCTTTTAATTAAAGTTAATATTAATAAACACTAGCAATAGTGAATGGGTTACTAATTTCATTTCTATATAAAATTACGAACGCATCGGCAAAGTAAATCAGTATAAGCACGAGAATTTTTCCTGAATATTCATGACAGATGACATAATACTATGGAATCTTTTTCGGCCAATGAAAACCTTGCTTACACAGGAAGAAAGTATCCGCAACACGCATTGTCTAAATTTAGAAATATTGTAAAAAATTATGTTATGGTAGTGCGCAAGAATTAGTACACAATTACTTATATCACCCATATAATGCAAGATAATACACTATAATTTATGTATAATACATTATGAACACAAATGTAATTGATTTGCTGGAGAGCTTGGGTCTTGTTGACGAGTGAAGAATACATGTCTCACATGTTGACCACTTAAGGCTATAGTAAGCCAAGCCCATACACGAGTACCAACATTTTACTATACATTAGCTCAGTTTGTAAATTTGACTTGGACTGTTCACACTGAATTTCTAACATTAAAAGTAGTGTTTTAGTGGTTGTTAGGTGTACCTCTATCTAATGGAATGCTTCCAAAACTGAATGGTCGCCATTTGACGTCCGAAGATTTGAATAGAGGGATAGGCATGATCGAGGCGGCTGGCATGTCCCATGTTTCTATATTTTCTGGAAAATTATAATTATAATATAATTAATTATATTATTATATATATAAGTGATCCTTAAGAAGTTTTGAGAAATATATATCAGGTACCTATATTATCTCCCCAACTTTGTTTTAGGTATCATATGGAATGAGACGACCTTGTTTGAATATCTGGAGAACCCCAAGAAGTATATACCTGGGACCAAGATGGTGTTTGCAGGCATCAAGAAGGAGAAAGAACGCAGGGACCTTATCGCGTATTTAATTGACGCGACAAAATAACGGCATTAATGCAATTAGTTTTTATTCCGCTGCATTATCCATGTATCTAACAATTTTTCATTTTTCGAATGTATTATTAGATACAAGTTAGAGTGTTGTCCCATTCATGATAAGTTTAGTTTAGGGTGCCTATCGAGGTTACTCCGATGTAGTAATACCATTTGCGGGTGTTGAGATTTATTATTATTATTTCTAATTACTTACCAAGTCATTGACTGCCTCATTCTGTACTTGCCTGAATCTAAAACAATCCTGACTATAAGATAACTGCCACTATTTTGTAAATGTAAAATATATAAAAGATACATGTAGCTTGAGGCAATATTAGTAGTATGTAAAGATGTAAACCTTGATGATTTTAACAATGGCGGCCACTGTCAATAGTTTGACAGAAAAACGAGATACTTAGTCATGGATTTAATAAAACTACATTGAAACTTTTTGTTTGACATAAACGTAATAACAAGCATTAATAGTAGATCATTTATAAGCAGTGGGTATTATTAGTGCACATAGTGTGGGTTGCAGTGTTAGTTATATCGTAAAATACAAGAAATACTGGTATATCACGAGCTTTTTACAGATCAACATACTGTATTTACTTCTCAACTTTATTTTTCAACATCTGTCGAACGAATACTAGAAAACCCCCCCCCCCCCAAGAAACTATCATTCGCGTAATTCCGCAAAGTAAATTAAAGAATAGATTCCACGCACGTTAACGGGTAGGTAAGCGCCTAAAATGGAAAAGCTGTTGCCCCTGATCTGTTACATTACTATAAATTAGACGAACATGGCCACCCACTCTTATAATATCGGATATATATTGTATAGTAATTTTCACATTTTCGATCTATTGCGTACCTTAACTCTTAAAACTAAGGGTTTTAATTAATAAAATGGAATAAATGATTAATGTGTATATAATGTTATAGCAGAGCTGTAAACACACTGTCAACTCTGTCAATTAATACACAGAATAACCTATGCTCTTCGTTTTCGTTAATTTTCTGTATGCATCAGGGTAGAACTGTTGTCTCCCACTTTTACTTTTGCACACGGCTGGCAGGTCGCGTCTCGTCTGGCACTCATCACTACTCTCATTTGGTCATTTCATCATATACATACTTGTGCAAATTAATTGAAACATGCGATGAAACTATGTTTACCAATGATTATTTTACTATGTACATTATTATAAAACATCAAAACAGGTACATTAGTAACTGATATGACCACTATTTCTAAGCAGCATTTGAACGCAGTTTGGCATATAGTCCACTAGTTGAACAATCACTTATGAGTGTTGTATCCCTGTAGCATACTGTAATCAGCGCGTGAATGGGCTTTTCATTAGTCGTACAGTCCATAGTGCGAAGTCTACTTTTGCATATAGCCCACATATTTTCAATGAGATGTACGGTGGGTTCCATCAAGAGGGGCCAATCAAGTACTTGTAGATGCTTCTCTGCCATGAAATTCCTCACCATTTTCGATGTATGACTGGGTGCAAGATTCTGCTGAAAATCCTAGATCCGTCAGGCTACCTCCTTTGCAGCTCTAATAACTCTGAAGAACGTCTATATATTGTGAGGAACGCATCATTCCTTCGATTGGATGCAGGCTTCCGACACCTTAATAACTAGAGCATCAGCCAACTCTAATCTTACGCAATAGCTAATAATTGCGTCAGCCGACATTTGTTTCAATTAATTTGCACGACTCTCCGGCTATTACCTATTGCCCTAAAGATTTAGTGGAATGTCCCAAATGGATACGCGGTATATTAACACAGAGAGGCGATTAGCGCGAATGGACAAAAGACGAGTCTTGATGTTAGTAACTCATGGCGGTAAATTAGGCTAGTCAAGTGACCATATTCAGCAGCATTGTAATCACCACACTACGGTTATGGTCAGTCGCCTGTTACGACAGCTCCAGTTTAATTTCGGAAAAAGGTAGTTATGAAATCACGCACAAACTTGTCGCTTGAGGGGCTTTGTTCACCATATTATATAAACTAGTTTGGGGATCTGGAAAATTTCGCGCAGCTGATTCAATAATAGCTGGAATGAAATGCACAGAAAAACCTCTGATGGGATACATAGATAGATACATCCCATCGGAGGTATAGGTTTTTTTCTGTGCATTTCATTCGAGTTATTCCAAGAACCACATTGGCTACCCCATTAACATAAATTCACTAATAGTAATCCCGACTCAAGCAGTAAAAGAAAATCGAAAAAAAAAGGAATTTTAATGAGCGTGAAAATATTTTTCCAGGCGCAGTGGCACATTGCTTCTTTATAGCAGTGATGTCTCTTTGAAGGTTCAGTAAGCTGAGTAGAATTGGACAAGGCGGTTGGTTTTATACTGAATAAATACAGTACTGTGCAAAAGTCTTGGGCCACATATGAATTTCGAATATTTATTTATGACAAATCAAGCATGTTATTACAAATTATCTATCAAATCGCAATCAAAATGTAAATTGTGACATATTTCACTCAAATGGTCAAGTAAATTGCACACGTTATTCTTGCCAGACTACTCTTGTAGACTGTACTCCATATGGCCCTTGTTCCTTGACTATAGGAAGCCCACAACAGGTCTATTGCATGGCTTTGGTTGCTGAAATACACCTAGAATTTTTTCAAGAACATGACTCATTTCTTCGAATAACAGTCACATGTTCACATGCTATTTTTGCTTTTTGCTTATTATTTTGGCTATAGCTATGATAAATCAGTTTGATACGCATAAAAATCGCGTTGTTACATCAGCCAGGACTTTCACAAAGTGAAATTGCTCTCCTAACTGGATATTATAAGAACGGCATCCGCCATGTTATCAATAGATACAACGAAAGCGGACTGGTGAAAGACAGGATAAGATGTGGTAGGCCTAAGAAAATGTCTGGAAAAGATAAACCAAACCTTAAGGTTACATCATTGAGGGACAGGCGGAGAACAAGCACTAATCTCGCGATTGAACTAGGAAAAAAGTATACGCACTAAAGTAGACGACGCATCAACTGTTCGTAGAAATCTGGTTCGTAGTGGTCTGCATGGGAGGGTTGCGGCTAAAAACCTTATTTACGAAAGGCTAATGTCATTAAGAGACTCAAATTTGCCAGAAGTATTAAGTCACGGACTGATGATCAGTTGAAGGTGTTGATGAGTCAAAACTTGAATTTTTTCGTTCCCACAGAAGGCAATATGTGAAGCGGCGCGCAGGTGGGAGGGGCGGTCAATTTTGTCTCCAGCCAACAGTTATGCATGGCGGGGGTTCTGTCCTGGTTTGGGGTTGCATCACAGCCAATGGTGTTAGGGATTTAGTGGAGACATATGGAATCATTAATGCTCCCAAGTACAAACACATCCTCATCCACCATACTGTGCCATCAGGAAAGCAACTGATTGGTAACAATTTCACAGCAAGACAATGACTCGGAACATTCTGCCAATACCATAAAAAAGTATCGAGAACAAAACAAACACGTCTTTTTCGCTGTACCCCCCCCCCCTCAGAGTCCCGACCTCAATATCATCGAGGCGATGTGGGACTACATGGACAGCGAGAAGAATAAACGACAGCCCGCGTCAGTTGCTCAAGCGTAGGAAGTCCTCCAGGACATTTGGAGAAACATGCCTCAAGAATATCTCCAAAAACTGTCCGCAAGCGTTCCCCACAGAATCGCTGCTGTTGTGAGATATGGGTGGGCATACAAAATATTGACATTTTGTGCCATTTGTAGTGTTTATTGTGATTGTTGATGCAGAATTTTGTTTTGATTATTTTTTATGTAAAGGGTTTAAGCTGCTTTCAGCCCGAAAAACGCCACAGTTAGTATACTGGTCAGAGCGGGATTTGGACCAGGGACCCCTGGATTCAAAGTCAAGCGCTCTAACCACTACGCCAGCTGCCCCCTTTTGTTTTGATTATATATACATTGAAATAATACCTCGTGAATTCTATCTTAAAGTGATTATTTTGACAAATATGACATTTTTGGTGGCCCAAGACTTTGCACAGTACTGTATATTTCATGCCGTCATCCATTTCTATAACAGTGATTATAGTAGTCCTTTGTTAGTGGCGTGAAAAACAGTTACATCTGTTATTATAACAAGCCTGAATGCCAAAAAGTCACATATCTGGGGTATCAGCTTTCGGCGCGTTTGGCGACACTGCCATCGCTTTGAATATAGAATACGGGTTAAGGCACGAACATTGCGGCACCCTTCCTCTCTGGCTATTGCTTTCCTATAGGTAAAATTGCATAAACACGCGTAGAACAGTGCTGACTAAAAGGTCGCGCAATAATAAAATAACCGGCGATCAGAAATTTTATACTTATATTAATTGCCTCAAACGATAGCCTTCCATGGCAACCGAGAGACAGCATTTTGGGTATAGGCTATTCCATCATCTATGAATTTAGGTCCGAACTCCATATCACTTACAAAAATGATGTGATTACCTCGATAACAAAACAGAAAAGCATCTTGTCTTATTCACAATTCTCCGACATATATACGTATTACGTATGTATTGATGCTTATGTAGCCTAATAAGTAATATAAACAATAACCATGACTTGTTTTCTTCATTTAGTGGTAAGACCAGAGGACGCACAGTCTTCGCAGTGCCACCAATCAACAAACTATAATATCTATTCTTCAATCTCATTTAAATAGAACATGCATAAATGTACAATTTCTTTTATCAAATTCATACTGCTTTTTGCTACATTGTGTACTTTTTTCATCATTTTTCTTTATTGAATGTGACATTGTATAACTTTCTGCCCGGGCCCTATGGGCGAACGAACCATACTCGAGGCTCACCATTGCAGTTGTGGAGATTGACGGGGTCGAGTCTATTGACGAGTTCATCAATGTCGGTGTGATTCAAAGGGCTCCGTATAACAAATTTGCTTTTGGGTTTTACGCTGCCATATTAGAAGTAACTTTACGAAAATGCAATATAAATATCCATATGGTATATTTCACAAATAAAATACCACGCAAACATTTCTGCGAAAAATAACGCGGAAAGTAGGACATGTAAGTTGGACTATAATTGCAATCTTGGTAAAAAACAATGGCAGCGGTGGGATTCGAACCCACGCCTCCGAGGAGACTGGTGCCTAAAACCAGCGCCTTAGACCGCTCGGCCACGCTACCACACTTAGCGGGTTAGATATTTCTTATAAGGGTAAGATTCTTGATGTATAATATACCGATGTTGTACTACTACTAGTAGTCTGTCTAGAGCTTAGCCAATGAAGACTAATGCATTAACATTAATTTTAGCTCAATAATTGTCTTACTACGGGTATACTGTATGACACGAACAAAATTAAATATTTCTGGCGTATCTAAAATGCTTTGGTCATGTCCTCATTACTCTATGAATGTTATTTTTATTTATTGCGTTTAGGATTACATACAATGATTTATTGCAAATTATACTAATGTACATCTGCGGACTTATAAATAATAACTTTGCACACAATAGAGAAAAATATATTGTGTTTGTTACCCTTACCAGTTACATACATAGAAAATCTCGTGTTAAAAGAGCTTGATGCGGTGAGTTACATATTTAGTGGGACCATTTTAAAATGGTCATCGCTTATTGCCTGCTGCCTGCCACAGGGACGTTGATCGAAACTATTTATTGTAGAAAGGGCTGTTGTTAAAATGTTTACTAGTCTTACTAACACTGGCTTCTCGCTCTCTACGCATACGCCAATTGCGCAGGCTCCCGCAGTACTCAATTCTCAAACGCAGACGTATCAATATAAAAAATCCAAGGTCCAGCAGGTATGCCGTAGCGTAAAACAGGCATGTCTAACCATATTCGACCTGGGGACCAAGTTTAAAATCCTTTCTGCTGGGTTCTTAATTTTTTAATGGTTCAATTTGTGTTTCCCATCGGAAGGGCTGTTGAAAAAGCCATGTTTTGTTACGTAATGTATATTGCTTCTCTTCAAACACGCTACCTCTTATTCCTATTCTCAGAATAGAATTTCGCCTCAAACTGGACGTAGCAAGGAGTAACTGATTTTCGATCACCTTCTATATAAGACATTTTGCCAAAAATATACATTTGAAGGATCTTGATAAAATCACAATTAAGAATTGATTAAATATTACGCTATTGTGTCCTAAAGTTGGATGAAAATACTAGATATACTTCCAAAATACAGAGTCAAACTATTAGCACCATTAAAACTAAAATTTCAAAAAATCTGTTCCAAAACCTAGTCCCACAAAAGCGATCGACGAAATCCCTGCTACCGTTTAGCAGGAAACATTGAGCCTAGTTTCTACTTTCTAGTTTTTTGGCCCTTAATTTTGGAAATAGCTAAGTTGAGTTATTATTGCCATATATATTGTATTGAACTTTAAATTTTACAGATATCTACAAATGCTCGTTAAAAAACCATTAATTTTTTGAAGGGTGAACTGTGTTACGAGTCTGTTAGACAGAAAATATTAATTACTCTTCTTCAACAAATAACACTCGGACAAGAAAAGAAAAAAGGACGAAAAAGACAAGGACAAGAAAATGAATCACATAATCTATCACTTTAGTGTTTGCACACTGTGCATGGGATACCTGTAAACTACTCGGCTTATTCAATTTAAGACATGGCCATCGACGAAAAAATCTCAGTCATTTTTTAACAGATAATTATTGGATATTTTTAATTCTAACTTTACTGCAAATTCGGAGTTATTTTGACCAGATAGTCAGCCAAATTTTTTTATCCTGCATAAATAAGGTTGTGCTTTTTCCATGTTTGATATCTATAGCCATGCGACCATTTACACTATCCCGCAAGGTTGTTAATGGAACACCATAATTCCTATCACCCTTATCTTATTGGCTATTACCGCATCACACGCCTTTAGAAGGTCCTTACTGGCGTATTGGCCAGGACGTTTGTACTTTTTAGGATTGCTTTGAAAAAGTCGGTAAAATCTAAAGCGAAGAAAATTTCCTTTTTATTGTTTAAGTAAACATTCTTCGGTCCAATAAATAAAAAATTTTCAAAATTCGTTTTTTTTTATTGCAGTTGGCGTTAATGAGTAAAACTGTTCAATTCTTACTGTCAACATAACATTATGTGATAAATGCCGAAAATGTTTTCGGAAACCATATTCTTACTTTATAAGTATGATTACCGATCAATTTATGACTTTTGATGGTATAAATGTCCAATATTTTTCATATCTGTTTGGAGTACCTATTTAGTTCTCATTGTTTAGGTTAAAACTAGTGAACACTTACTTGCGCCAAATAAAAACGTGACGTTTTGACATCACAGTCTGATGTACATACGTCGTAATGACGTTTATGCAACTATTTCCGAAAAGATCAATTCAGAATTTGATTACCTCGTAGTTACTTGGTGATATTGTGATTATGACTGAATGAGATGAAATGTATCTTTACGATATTAGTATAACCAACTTGATATCTTTTGCTGGTTATATTTTACATTAACCACGTACAGGATTCGCGCTATTGTATTTTTTTCACCAAAAATGCTAACCTTTTAAAAAAATTTTTAGTGAAATACTATGGAGTTTTATTACTAATATATTCATGAGGAGGATGAGGCTAAGTGAAGAGTACGATCTAGTAGAGTGTGCAGATGAATTTATTCTGATGGTTGAAGAGAGGTAGGAAGGAGCAATGCCATTGACAACAGAAGTTTGACTACTTTGTAGCTAGCTAGTATATGTCATTAGCGTAATTTCTTTGGAAGGAAATATGTTTTTCCCCACAGAATTCTTGAATCATTGTCGTATCTGTAAGAGCTTTATACAGAAGTTTTGCACAGGATTTAATAGATTTAATTTTTTGTTTTGCAGATGCAAGTGTGTAGGCCAACCTGTCCAGGAACCATTGAAGATTTCGGTGATATCAACTCTTATATAGATTCTCTGGGAATCACTGGTCCTCCATCAGCCAATATCATCATCAACAATGTATGTTCATTTAGTTAATGTTTCATTCTTATAGTTTCAACACCCGCGTGACATTCAGTTGATATAAGTGATAATAATAATAATAATAAAAATAATAATAATAATAATACTGGTTAACCCTTACCACACTGACATCTTCACATCACATTGCTATAGTAATACAATTCTCTGACAACAGAGCGCTAAGGGTTAAGATAATAGTGATAAAAATAATTAACAAAATAATAATTTTAATATGGTTTTAATGCACTAAAATCAGAATGCATTCTTTTGCGTCCTCTGGCTACAAATCGTGCTGTACAAAGAGTGTACAAACTAATTATAAGTCAGCTTTCATAAAAAAGTGAGTTTTTAGCCTGGATTTTAATAGAGAAAATTACTTAGATGATCTTCGTGATCGAGGTTAATGTATGACAAGCATTGCATAATCATCATAGAAATATATCATTCATTACTTCAAAATTATAAAGTAGAAGCGTTAAAGGAAATCTTACTATACATTAAGGTCTTTATACAATTTACAGCCCGATGTGATAAGTCGTACATAACTCATTGTTAAAATAAATCGGCTGGTAGCCTAGTGGCTAACTCGTAGGACTGGGGCTCGAGGCCCCGTAGCCCCTAGCCAGTGTATCTATGACTTGTGCTTTTCCTGCTGAAATTGCCTGCGTGCCCCCTGCAGAGTGATAATGCATTAGCTTTGGTGGCTCATTTATGTTTATAGTATAGCGTCTCAAGGAAATGATCTTTGCACCATCTTCATCTCATCTTTTCCATGTAGAAAATCATTGCCTATCAGGCATTTAGTGGATCGTGCACTATTGCTGGGTTGTGTTGGGATTTGTAACCAGTGAACCGGATGGATGAATAAGATCTGGAAGCCTCGCCTTTTTAACTGTATCATCTTTCTGTCGTGTTCAACTATATTCTGTAATGAACATGTTGCTGCTGTAATAAAACACGCTCCAATTTGTATATTTAGTAATTGGTATACGTTTTTCTTGAAGATTACATCTTAGTATTGCAGCCTGCTTCAATTTTATGTATTCGTTCGTATACTAGCTACATTGCCAAGCTGAAGAACATGACCTCCGCCTCGTCTTGATGAAAGCTGGCAATATCAAGCGAATTGAAATAGCAGATGATGCCGGTGTACGATTTGCAGTGGTGGAATATGAAACCATCAACGACGCTATTAATGCCATGCGTATCTTTTTTGTTAATAATATACCTAAATTTTACGATCTCTATCCATAACTTAATACGTATATTCTGTATGCAGAGCAATGTGGGCGTACTCAGTATAGCAGATTTGTAATTGAATCAAAGAAACTGTGAATGTTGACGGAGTCTGGTGTTCCCCGGTGTAGCCAGTGTCCTACCTAAGTCATTTATGGCCAAAAGTCACCTCAAACCTCACCTGTACATCGGGGTATGGTTAGCCCTCACAGTGTGGTTACGTGAGGCATTTTCTTCCCGCGGTTTGGAATGCTTTCTCTGAGTGGTATCAATGGCGCTGCCCTCTCCACTATCTCATCATTTTATTGTGAATTATCAATTTATCATTAAGTACTACGGAGATAGTGGAATATGTGACATTGTACATTGGCTGTCTGGATGTTTGGGATTACTGGCATGGATGGACGAGTGGCAACTGTCTGCCCACACTCGGTGGTTTCACTAGTGATTCCCCACCATTATAAATGAGGTTACTTGTCATGTTATTAAGGAGGAAACCTAGCATAGCTTTGTAAAGGCCTTTAATGGTCCACACAGCATGTCAATACTGCTTAATACTAACCTATTGCTACATACAGAGATTCATACAGTCACCCAGACATACATGGGTATACGCACTGGTACATATACGCAAATACACATATACCTATAGGGACACACACACTAACGCATATAGAGACACACTGGCACAATCACATATACATATAGGG
>WURV02179244.1:0-13455 GCA_011762755.2 Epimenia babai
ATATAGTTATGAGCTAGTGAGACCTTTCAGATTTTATGTACTGAAAATAAAAAACAAGATTTTTACACGGACATATTATTGTTCTATAGCTACAATAGAAATGATGGCTGGGTAATTTCCCACCAACATGTTATAATTTGTTATTACAAATATGTGGAATTCATCGAGTTTTGTCCTTATAATAAACTGCTTACTATTCCAACTCTGTTTACAGGATGTAAGTGGGGTCGTGCCAGGCGTGGGAGGGATTATTTCGTTGACCTTCGCCATGATGACAAATTGCCGGCTCACCTCTCTCGATCTTGCAGGTAGTGCATGTTTTCTATCTGAATCTTTTCAGCTCACAAACTTCCCCTTTCATTACTACATGTTTAACGTGATTAAAACCGGAGAGAAACAAAAGATTAAAAGTATTAATACTCACAGTATCCGATACGAACTAAACCTAAGTGGTTAAAATTTGTCCCTAGATATTCGAGTGAGAATATAGTTAATATCCAGCGAATAGATACGTTTTTTTGGGTCCGTTTATGGCGTACATCCCCAATGTTTTAGGGTAATTTATATCAATCATACGGTAGGCAGAATAAGACATGACTGAAAGCATTATCCCATGCAACGCCTGTGCGGCAACGAGTTACAGTCAATATAAAAGCACATAAAACGTAAATTTAATCGGAATATATATTATAACTCAGCATTAACCAATTGTATTCCCAACCGCTAACTGAAAATATGCAGATATACGCTGAAAAATAACAAATAATTATGTATTGATTTTCAATATATTACGATTTGGGGAATCGTGCATCCTGCTTTCGACCTCATAACCGTCACGAGTCTGCATGGCTTATGTCAGTGGTCTGTTGCTAACACGACAAAAACCTAATCTAATCCCGATCGCTAGCCGCGGCCGTCAACCATCACGCATATTCCGACTGCCCGACCACAGCCTCCCTACCTCTGACATTTTTATCGCACTCGCTAATGAATTGTTTGTAAGGTTTATTAAAACTTGTTGAATGAAATGGCATATGGTACACAACAATATTACCAATTATTAAATATTCAAAGTGCTATTTAATTATGGTAATTATACAATTGAATGTTTTTAGGTTAATTATTTATAAGTATATATATACTTATTATATATACTCATGTGTGCGTGTGCGCGCGCCAGCGTGCGGGCACGGATGAGTGTGTGATTGAATATCGTTGAATTACGTACTATTAAATTAGCCGGACTATATCGATGAGTTTATTAATGCATAAAATGTTCGTTTTAGAGAACAATCTTTCTCTCCGGCATGCGCGCATAATATCCAACTTCATAATTGTGAGTACATTCCCATTCCGCTAATCATTTATACAAGTTAAAATCTGAATATATTTTAAAGTGCTTCTATCATCTCGCAGTTAATATCTCATGCGAACTTGACGAATCGTGTATCTGCATAACAGGATTACATAAACAAACAGCAATATAGGGAGGTACTTTGCAAAATTCTTTATCTCCGATTGTAGTAATCACGTCTCCACAATGGGTGGATGTTTGATATCCGTTTGGTATCGATTTGCGAGTGCCAAAGTTATTGTATCCGCGCTGATTAACTGTCATAAAAATTTATTATAAACTGAATCTGAGAGCCCTTATTGGCTTACCCACTTCCGGTCTACTACATGTATTTTAAGTAGTGTATATATGTCCAATATTCTTGCAGTTTTATTCGCGTAAGAGTTGACAATGGTAATATTTTCCGAGATATTATGCTTTTAATGTAGCACAACCAGGTTCTTCAAGAGCTGTCTCTACATCATAACTGCCTCGATGAAGACGGTGGGGTTGTCATTGGACACGCACTCGGTCAGTTGTACTTAAATACGTCCAGATATGCGTAGACTGCAAATAAAAGTCGACAGAAACTCTATTTGACTGCAGTTTATATGTTAAAAGGAATATCTGTCATCACAAACTGATGAAAATACTAAAGGGAAAGCGTTTTTCTTTATAAAGTGATCATGAAAAGTGCATACTTTGTTTCAGCTAAGAACACGAGCTTGACCTGCATTGACCTTTCTTGGAATCATCTTCGACGAGCAGGTGCACAAGCCGTATGTAATGCTCTTCTGGTGAGATTTATATTTAGAAATTAACTTGAAAGGAATGAAACTCTTATACACTCCTTGGAAAAATATTTTATGTTCCGACTATTCGGGAGAGAACATCAAAAACCAAGAGAACGATAAAAACCTCGCACGTCTAATTTCGTCTCACTAGTATTGATCATTGATACAAGCGTTTAAATTATGGAATGCTCTTCTGAATGCTATTCTTGTTGTTTATTAAGATTAACTTCGATTCAATGTATTGGTTTGTCATACTGTTGTTTGACTCTTTATTATTCAAACATGGAATATTCACAGACAATAATACACAGTTATACATAATTAATATAGTCAAGGTATGTCAGATAACGCTACGATCCAGTAATGTTTAAAGTTAGTACTTTTTGATCCCTTGGAGTATCGTGTTAATTGATGTTGGAGTTACATTTGGCGTGAACCTTGAGTTGGTATTAAATATTTAAATATCAAATTTTGATTTCGCTGACCATCGCTTTATTCATCTGGTCATGCGGTAAAGCTCGTGTTCTTCGTATTGGTGTTGATTTCGCTAAACCAACTAATGCCTTATTGGTACTGGCATGTTTTATCTGGGTTAACCGCACTTTGGTGAGACTGAACGTCGCATGGAACGGATTTTCTCGAGAAGGCTGTCAGGCTCTAGGGAATATACTCCCTGTTAACCAATCGCTGAAAGAACTCGATCTCTCCGCGAACCGCATCAACACTAAGTCCCTCCCATTTTTATTGGAGGGACTTATCAACAACCAAGCCCTCACAACCTTAAAAGTAGGTGTTCACTGAGTACTTTTCCATTTGATTTGTTGAAAATACGTAGTTTGTTTTCTCTTCAACAGAGAACGCGTGGAACATACTACCAATTGCAGGTTTCACGATAATGTAATGAATAACTCTGTCATTCACATTGGAGGAAAAGCAACCGGAAAAAGAGACCTTGGAAAGCATCGTCATCCAGTTTCACATCTTATCGGCTTTACATAAATAAACGATTCGATTATAAATTTCAGAATTATTTAATCAGCACAATCTCTTATACCACAACTTATCGAACGATGGCAGGTAACTGTTTTACTCGTACATTATATGATAATTATGTTTGTTTATAGATAGGTAAGAATGCCATCACCACAGACTCAGCTACACTCACCCTTGACGCCATCCGCTCCTCGCCTACATGCGCCATTAACTGCCTCGATCTCGCGGTAAGCTATTTCTTGACCTATACAAAATGGTTTCGTATTTAAGAGTAATATGCTCATCCGCTTCTCTTGGAATACTAAAGACCGCGACAGGACCACGAAACTTATTAGCTTAGGCCTTTCCATAAGGAAACTTCAGTTAATCGTTAACGCAAATGTAAAATCTTTCCTGGGCAACAAGCACCCAGGTGGCAGTGCTCATCTCAGCACAATAAACAAGACCTCAAAATACGAATTGATAACATTGCAAGGTGCTTCCGTTTACCTTTAACCAGCTATTGCCAATGTTTATTGTGCCAAACGACGAAACGTCTGGGCTGGTCTAATGGATGACCCATTAACGTACACATCACGATCGACGTTGCTTAACCACGATAATGTCAGCGCAGTAACGACGACTACACCACAACAGTTGATTGTGATTGATCATTTTATACAAACTGAAAGAAAGGCTTTAAAGATATTTTATTTCACTCAAAATAAATTCGGATTGAACTTGAGCGACTCTTCAGACTACCTCTATTATAAACCGTTGGTATAAATGTGTTTAGGACACACCCGTGGATGGGAAGTTTCTCGAATCGCTCTACGCATTACAAGAGACGCGGCGATTCTGCGTAATTCGGGGACAGTTGTATCGACGAGAAGATGTCAAAGAGGGTCATAACTTCAGCACGAAGGGACTGGACCGCTTCGATCCAATCATGATCCTGTTCGAGTACATGAAACAAGACAACTTCCGGTTGGTGGACCTCTTCCACAACTTCGATACGGACGACAGCGGTTACATCGACAAAGCCAAGTTGCGGGCTGGTTTCACGGTTAGAATTAGATCGAAATTGGTACTTTTATAGTTAGATATTCTGAATGCCATCCTATCGATGATCCTGAGTGCTACGTTGCACTAACCAATCATAAACTAAGTCGTTTCAATTCTCTTGTCAACTTCGGTAAGAATATCCTCGGATTTCGAACTTTTTCAAAGGAGAAAGGTGCAAACACATGTAGCCTATCTTTTGGATTCAGATATCTTGGGAGGTCAAGGGATCAAAGGTTTTATTCATTTAGACTAATTATGTTCACATCTAAGAACTGTTTCTCTATTGCTGTCGACTGCATACACGTTACACACTCCATAGTCATTAATGCTATCAAAATCAGATAGCTATCAGCATGCCTTTATCTCTAGTACATCCTCTTCGGTTTTTAGTTATAATTGACCGCTTTCAGACGGCCAACATCCCCATGAGTGAATCGTCTTTAGAAGACCTAGTTAATTCGCTGGACAGTAACAACGACAAGAAGATTGAGTTACCGTGAGTAACTTATGCGATCGAATGATGCAAAATATTGAAAAAATTTTCATTTAGAGTAATGGGTTACTTTATGATTCGTTGAATCTTGTTTTATGCAATGACAATCAGAAATTGCTACCCGTCTCGTCCAAAAAAAGTTAAGGAGGCAAAAAACAATATGGAGATTTCACATATCATGCCATTTTTGAAATTGAGAATACATTGGCACAAATCTTCCGGCATCGCCCAACGTTTACAAGAAGTAATATACACTAATTTTTTTTCCGAAGAATTTATTTTAGCTTAGCAGAGATATGAGTGGTCAAACCCACGATTTTCTTGGTATATTTCATCAGAACTTCGTCACGATAATTAGTCACGTCACCTCAGGATATTATAAGTCAAAATATAGATTAAGATCACTATGCGTAACTGAACAAGAAATATTATCACATTGTAAAGGGAAAATGAAATGATTTCAAGATGTAGCTCCACTAATCGGATGGCGGTGATGCGTAGTACAGGTCCTTGTTGTCGAGGACTATAGATACAAATGCATGCAGAAATATTGATGTCTGAATATTTGCCAGAGATTTGATGGCGGGTCAAAGACACGTCAGTCGTTTCTACGCCGAACGGAACGGGGCGGCGAGAATGAGGGGTAAAAAAGAAGACGATGGCTTAAAAGACTTACGCGATATCGTGACTGAGTTCTTGCGGGAGAGGACAGAAAAGCTCAAGGAACCCAAAGACGACGCGAGGTACTCAAGTTTCATATGGCTTATATAGTTCCGATTTACATCTTTCTCTTTTAGGACGTATACCCGCCAACGTCATACAAATAAATGGAATATTGCGTTTATCCTGTGCGATATTATTTCGATATCACATCGACGGATAGATATGACGGTCGCTTCGACCGTTGAATGCGAGTCTGCTCAAATCGATGGTGTTCTATACTCGATCGCCGTGATAACTTTGACCAATGAGAACGCTGGTATAGGAATAGTTGTGGCAACTTTAACGAATGGGAACGTAAGTATAATCATCCGTAAGTGTCGTTATATTAATTTATTTAAAAAATACTCGGCACAATCATGTGACATGTGTATGGTTCGTTATAAAAAATATTTCGGCCGAATTGTTTGAGTCATTGACGTTTTTATCAGGTAATTGCTTCGAATTAAGAATCTCATTTGATTGCGAATAAACAGAAGTTTGTTTTGTAGGATCGCCATATCAGCGATGAGATCTTTAAATATATTAGAATAGCACTGACAGACCCTAACGCTATGTTTAACTTCCAATCCTTCGCTGCGTGTTTCTTTTTCGTTTGACCCATATTTGACGCCCTCGACGATTCACAAATCGTAGCGATAATTTTAATTACTGTGTTAATGATATTTGCCCATTTATGGTATTTTAGCACCAAAGGCAGATATAGACATGCCGTGAGCCGCGAACAACGAGCGACTGGACGGCGGGCGAGCGGACGCGAATCGGCCACAACACCCCGACCGCGTAGGATGTCGCACGCCGTTATTTTGTCGCGACAGAAATTTAATTAAGACGTTGTAAATGGCGTTTAGATTATCTCACACTTTGCTTGTAAGAAACCGTAAAATATCCACATATGATGTCAAATCCCTATAAACAATTAAAATATTTATGTATTAAACTTAGTGGAGGTCAATATGAAATATGTACTCAGGGCTTAGTTCAACAAGAAAATATACATATTTCATGCCGAGTTTTGTTGATGTTGCGAATGGAAATTTAACGTGTTATAATTAGTTGAAATGTTTCACGTGGGCATGCGCACTACCTCTCTGCAAATGCTCGGCGAATTCAATAGAGTACGGACTGCCCAATAAAATATTGTTACATCAGATCGAGTGAATGCAGGCGCTGTCTTTGAATGCCCATACCACGTACAAATATACCGGGTTTCCATAAAAATAATGGTTAATCTACACAAGATGCCGGTCTCAAAGCAGGAAACGATAGCGTTTTCGAGGCAGACATGTTACAGTTCGGCGCATTTTGTTCCCACTCGCGAGTTTATTTACTAGACTGTGACCAAGACAGCCAGCCTTGTATAATCCCACTGTAAGTCGTCGTGAGTGGCCCTTGCAGTGTAAGCCGAGATGCAATGTCTACACTGTATAGGATCGATCGAGCTGTGATGTTTAAACCATGTCGTGTAAGTCGAAATCACATGACAAAACTGTTCAATGCAAGCCGATACGGCATTCTCATTTTAAACCATGTAGTGCAAGCCTTGGTGTGACATCTAAACCATGTAGCGTAACCTAATGCGCAATTTCTGATCTCTAAGTGTAAGCCGAGATGCAATGTCCGAACCCTTAGTGTAAGCCGAGGCGGAGTGTGTCAACAGCGGGGTGTAAGCTGATGTGTAGCAGTAGGTAGTGGCTATATCGAAACGAGCAATATAATTGAAAACCCTCGATATGGGTTAGTAATATTATTTCAAGAGGGGTATGTCGGTTTTCCTTCAACGTCTTATCTTACTGCTCCATTCGAGAGTATTCAGGAGCTAGGGTTTGGGCAATGGGTTACTCTTTTAATATGGTATTATCAGAATGGCCCTTCATAGCACTCCTGCTGCTGCAGTTATTTTACTGGACTTTTTACCACTGAACCAGTTACTCAAGGAGGAGGCTTTAATGGGCTTGTGAGACTCCTGCAACTTAAAGAAGTGACGGAGGCAATCGGCGTGATAAAAATAAAATATTACATCAATGTATCTGTGAGAATGAAGGCAAGAAAATTCCATCTGCAAAGGTAGCCCAATGTTAAACTGCCTGCAGAAATGACATTCACAAAAAAATCATCACAAACATTGATGAAGCAAATACCATAGACTAAAATGTCACTGATAACTACTCAATAATTTGGCTCCGAGATCAAATCAAGGGCTGACGACTCTGGCTCGCGTTGTATTCCATTAGAAATTGTGGCGGTAATAAATCTCGGAATATTTAAGTTGGGAAACTTACAAATGTGTTTCCAGAGGCATTCACGGCATGCTCAACATGTTAAAACTGCATGTTAGACAAATACGTACACTAAATGCGCAGGACTATATACTATAATATTATCATAAATACTGACAGCCAAGGCAGCATAAAAGTTTTACAAGATAAAATATTATGGAGAATTGTTTAAGAATGCCAACTGTCCATTGATAAAAGTCTCAAGTACAAATAGATGGATCCCACATCTTACCGATATACATGGTATTGAGGGAGCAGATGCTTTTACCAAAAGGCGAGAGACACTACGAGAAAAGACCCGGTACTAATTTTATTGATAGTGCTATAAAAGGAACCTTCGCAAAAGCCCACACAAAAAGGAATGCTAGCACCACTAAATAATCGGAAACCACCTCTGGCTATGCCTTCTCCGCGGTCACAACCTACTAACGAGCAAGACGCTCTATTTCGGCGGCTTCCAATGAAACTAGCGACCTTTACAAAATACCAATAAATTTGATGGTTAAATTTCCCAATAAAACGAGAAGACTCTTATCAACTCCACCTCATCATGACAAACAAGGCCTAATTTACAAATTATGTATTGTAAATGTAATCTCGCTGGTCTCGTTGCAACCAGGCAATAGGGGATTCACAACTAGGCGTACCTCTGACAGATTTATAATCCAACGTTCCTTCGCAAAACACCGAATTTTAAGAAGAGAAAACATGAGATTACACAAATTCTTTAATAATCAGTAATAATTATTAAACGTTAAGATTGCAGAGCAGCGAGATCTTGTAGCAGGACCTCTAGCAGAGCGTCACGAGGTACTTCTTTCTGGAAAATAAATTTTTATTTAATTAGACAAACTTTACAAAGGAGTTGATCAATTATAGAATGTTAGGGAGTTATAAATAGGTTTATTACCAATGTAATTGTTCATGGCCCTTTACAAACATAAAGACACGATTAGCTTCAGTTGAAAGGGGTAGGGAAAGACACCGCGGTGAAAAGCACCCCGAGTCTGGGCAGGCAGTTGACCCTCGTCTATTTATGTCTATTGGTTTCAAATGCCCTAGACGTAAAGACGGTTCCAGACACCCTAAACATGTCGCACACTCCGCTACATCTGTGATCTGTTCATCTCTACATTGAGATGACAGAAATAGCAGAGAGACAAGCATCATAGAGACCATTCTAGAGACCTATCCACACTTCCATGGGCCAACGGGGGTTCAAGGCGCTTTTAACTTGAAAACCTCACACATGGTACACTGGGTAAGAAATCGATCCACCAGCATCTGGATTCAAGTGTACAATTATCTAACCATGACGTTAAGTGTCCCCGAGGGTCAATCTCTAACAATGATGTATCTTTCCAGGAGTTATATGACCATCTGTAGAAATGACCATGTACCTCACAGTTACATAACCATCGACGATTCTGAAATAAAAAAATTTCACGCTAATTGAGTCTCTAATTGTCACTAGAAATCTATCAAAGTCCAGGACAATAAAGCGCGTGATCATGATGGGACACTTAAAATTCATACATTCGTCGCTGCTGATATCTCACTCTCGCATGTTGTGTCACAATTCGCAGTAATCTCAGAAGAGCGAGACAACGAAGGTAGTTTTATAGAAATATTGTTAAAGGGAAATAACCTCTAGTCGAGTAGCGATGTTGCGTAACTTGACGACGCCGGCGTCTAATTCCGCTTGCCCGATCATCACACAGAGGGGAATTCCCGCGACTTCGCAGTATTGGAACTGATCGAGGGGCTTTGGGTTACGCTTGTACGAGTGTTCCGCCTGCAAACGAGGTTGGATAGTATTTATTTCACAAATATTCTCCTAAATATACGTTAGAATAACCTTGAGGTGTGGGTTGCAGTGTTAACCATGTCGTAAATACGAAAATACAAAGGTAACAGCTTGTTGACTAACTATATAAGGATTAACACAAGCTTTCGTATATCACGTTTACTTCATCTCAGCATCAGATTGCACCTGATGAAGTATACTTGATATACGAAAGCTTGTGCTAATCCTTATATAGGTGTTACCTTTGTATTTTCGTAATTAGAATAACCGAGGTAGAAAAATACCAGAGACAAGCTGGACTGTACGAGGTGAGACAAAGAGAGACAAACTATATTAGCTGTATGAGACACTAAGGCAGACTGACTCGCGCCTGAGAAGAATGTACAACAGAGACGAAAGACCGTAATGAAAAAAAAAGTAAATTAGGCATTTATACCCCGCACGTTAAGGCCACTTGCACAGCTTGGCAAATGATAGTTTGCGAGGACTCACAGGGGCGTTGGCAGCTCTATAACAGGCGCCGATGAGCTACTCGCAAATATACTTCCCCATACATTTTAATTTGCGCTGCCACAAAGAAATTTCACCGGTACTTATTTATGGCTAAGTCGACCAGAGCAATCGGGATGAATAACTTACCCAAGGAAACAATGGAAAAACACAATGGCATTGCCCGGATTCTAACCGTCCACCTTGTGGTTTAGAGGCCGGCGCTCTATCACTGAGTTATGCCGTTCCCGCAGAAATTGTTAATAAAAAATTTGGTGGAACAATTGAGACATGCTTGCAAGTGTGCAGGAACGCCAGCGAATTAACTTGTTCAAACAACAATCTGTGGGGGCATCATTAGAATCCAATCCAGCCAGCATACAACGTGTGGCACTTCTCGGGTAAAGTGCCTAAATCCCATGTCGCCATAGGGATCTAGGAGCATGTGTGGTTCTTCTCGGGTAAAGTGCCTAAATTACATGTCCCCATAGGGATCTAGGAGCATGTGTGGCACTTCTCGGGTAGAAAGTACCTAAATCGCATGTCCCCATAGGGATCTTAGAGCCACAGTAGTGGGGTCATGGAAGATCTTCGTCCCTCCGAAGTTGCCGTGTTTCGTGTTCTCTCTGGATGGTCTCTAAGGCGTTATCTCACCGTCTCATTGTAAATAATCCTCAACTGTGATGGACGGATTTATCAGAGTGTGTGATGTACGTAAGCTGCTTCTTGGTGTTTGGAATAAGTGGCGTGTAATGCTAATGGTAAAGAATTTATAATGCGCATTTTTGGTAAATACCATCAAATGACGCAATGGACAAAATTCATTCAACATTAGACACACTATACACATGAGATACGAGGTACACAAAGGCACAAAACCAATTTGACAGCCATAAAGCCTATAACAAACACTAAAAGATAATATAGGTAAGTACACGATTATAGACAATAATCAACTGATATAAAGATTGGAACAAGAACAGTTGCAGCAGCCTTTCCAGGCGCTAGTACAAATAGTTAGGCACAAAGGTCAGCCATCTCCCTACTCTCGGTGGTTTTCCCATACGGTTCTTTCCGCCACCGTAAAACATTAAGGGCGCAAACATTCGGCCTGTTACCAAAAGCTTACTTAGACCAGTTTGGTAACGGGCGAATGATGGGCTTTATGACAGGATAATATTAGCCTCTGGACCCACATTTGGTAAATATATTTACATAGCGGGAGCATCTGCATTAGAGATACAAAAGACTGAACAGAAACAGGGACTACGTGTATTGGTATGTAATAGACATAAAAATGACTAATTAATTACAGACTCTAGCTGTATCGGAGAGACAAAACACTCAACATTCATAGAGACAAAGTCTTGATGCTGTTAGTGGAGACACGAGAAATACTATTGAGGCTGACTGAAGAATTGAATTTTAATCTAACAGGTTGAAAATGTGACACATTCAGTAACGTAACACTAACATTGATGTTGTTATCCCACAGCAGGGTACATAACTTCAGTCTCTCATCTACCAGACCTTTGTGCGCCGAGGCCACGTAGACTTGGGTATCACTCGTTCTTTTAGCCATCTCCCCGCTCTGTGAATTCATCATTGATCATCGAAATAAAATATCTTTTGAATAAAAGAAGAAACCGGGACCTAAGTAAAGTCTGGTTAAGTCAATAAATCCATTTCTTGATTTTTAGAAGGAAACAAACAAAGCGTGGCATGCTGCGATTAGACAATCATTTTTAGCGAACCAATCAAATGGTGGTTTGATGATTGTGAACGAATCACAGCCTCAATGAATTCGTAGGTTAAGTACAGACAAACACGATTCAGTGATATTCGAGGACTGGAAGAGGTGAACGAATGAACAACAGTACGGTGACTTTCGTTCGGTAACAACTGAACTTTTGTCTAGTAACATTTCACCATTCTAAGTGGACAATTCAACAATGCCTTGCAAAATTCCGAGATTGTGGTCGATGAACGAATAAACAACAGCCCAGCAACTTTCTAAGATTGCGGTAAACAAACGAACCATTGCCTGGCGACTTTCGATGATCGTGAAGA
Organism: Epimenia babai; assembly: GCA_011762755.2. Classification (NCBI taxonomy): domain Eukaryota; kingdom Metazoa; phylum Mollusca; class Solenogastres; order Cavibelonia; family Epimeniidae; genus Epimenia; species Epimenia babai. Next base: position 12,023 of record WURV02179244.1, read on the forward strand.
GACGTTCTATACCGAAGCTCACGCCGACGCAGGGCACTTTGCGACCCTTCTGATCGAACATCCCGACCAGGTCATCGTATCGACCCCCGGCGGCTACCGTGCCCACCCCGCCGCCGTACTCATCCGTGACGCCAGATCCCGTGGCCGCCTGCTCGTGCGCGTAGCCTGAAATATCGACTCGATGACTGTCTTTTACCTGTCGTAATGTGACGGTCTTCCTTGGAAGCGCTTCATAAAGTTGTTTAGAGTAAAAAAACGCAACTACCGTAAGTGGTCTTATATTCGCCACCGCCAATGGTCAAGTGGTTAGAAGGGCTGTGGTGAAGCGGTTAGTCGAGTGGTAGGAGCACTTGGCTCGGAACCGAAAGGTTGCGGTTATATATCCTCCTGCGGGTCGACCTTTCTGCGATGTTCGTCAACGAGTCATTCAGACCCGATTGATGGATCAGACCCGATTGATGGAGTAGACCCACCTCTACAATTGGTAAATGGTTGATATTTTTGCGACGGGTGATACGCGTTGGTCAAAGTTTTTGTTTCTGCACTGAATATCAGCCAAAAATATTTCATTGCAATCCGGAGCCAAGAGCGCCTTTATTGGCCAAAACTTGAAAGCCATAAATGTTGCACTTAACCTTCACCTTTTTCCCTTTTATTCAAGATCGTGAGAGATGAAATCCGCACAAACATAGCCTTCCACTCGACAAAATAAGCAGGATTTTCCCGCTTGGACATTGAGGGAGATTCGCATTGAATCAGTTTTTGTACCATGTTCACAAGGTTTTTCTCATAACAAAATATTGGAAAATATAAGACCTGACAATTCACCTTCTTAGTTTGACCTTACGTAAAAAATAGTTATAGTTATTCGTGCTGGATTCAAAATGTCATGCGGAATCACGAAAGCTGGCATAATTAGTCCGAAAAAGAAGGTCACATCATTCTAACTGAGATTAACTATTCATGACTGATTTATGAGGGTGACGCAACACCTGATGAAGCTGTGTTTATGCGAGAGCATATGATCAACAAACTAGTTAGTCTATTAAAAGGTGTTGCCCTCAATCTTCAAAGTTACTATCAATTAGACTAACACGGCTACCCACCCCTATAGTATTCATGACTGCAAATGGGCGGAAACGACGAAGTACAGGATATTTATCGTACTAACTGTTGAGTATCGCTTCAAAAATAACGCCAGTGTAATAGTCGAGCCCTCGAGCGAGACTTAGATCAAACGATACCTGCGTCCAAAACATAAAGATGATACCTACAATCAGTACAAAAAGGTACCTACATCAATATATAAACAATACATACAGTGAAACCTCTATTAAGCGGCCACTCACGGGAATAACGAAAAAGTGGCCGTTAAGACAGGTGGCCGTTTAATCCAGGTTTGACATTTTGACTAGTGTACATGTGATGCTCAC
>WURV02179255.1:0-13453 GCA_011762755.2 Epimenia babai
AATATATATATTTTTCACTAACTGACAAACTATATAAATACAATATATCCATATGTATATATGCACAAGTGATATGCGAATGTTGAAATTGTATATGCTGAATGGCTTACATAGGTATTTCATGGTGAACCGCATCTGAAAGATGTCATTGGCTGATACGAGCAGTCTATAAATGTTGTACTTGACTTTTTTCACATAAGAATGTATGGTACATACTCTCTACACTGTCAACAAAGGCATGTTTTTAAGGCTGTTTCACTAAAGGCAGCAGAAGTCAGTTGCACTCGCCACATTGCTTCTGTATACAGTTGCAAAACTTACGATGGTTCGTGCGGGTTCAACCTCTCACAAGTCGCGGTTCTTATGACGACGCCGAACATAGCTGGAGAATAACGATAATGTAGCAATAAGAAGCAATAAATTAAGCCAATGAGTCATGAATGCAACATAGTATTACGTCTACCTGATATACAGCACGAGCTAATGCAACTCGCGACCTCTGACCTCCGCTCAAGGTCACTCCCTGCTCGCCGACCTCCGTCATGTCACCGTCTTTCAAGATCTACAATCATATTTATGATGATACAGAGGCCAGATACATACCACGCTGGATCGATGTCCGATCTAGCAAAACAAACTACCTGTGGCCTCTTTTAGGCAAAAAGTACCTTAACCCTTTCAGCACTGACAACGGTACATCACATTACTATAGCAATACAATTCATTGACAGTGTTGTAAGGGTTAAATGATACTGGTAAATATACCGACCTGAAGGTCGTCTGTAAGAGCACAGACACGGAGTACTCGGTTGTACCAAACGTAGTTCATATCACGACCGAACAAGATGTTATCTCGCACGCTCGCGTGCTGCAACCACGGCTCCTGGGTGGCGATGGCGATTCCATCCAGGCAAGGAACGGCGATGTGGCCCGATACACGCCCCATTTCTCCCAGAATCGCATTCAGCAATGAGGTCTTTCCTCCCCCAACTCTGCTGCATACACCCACGAAGGCACCCTGGAGATTAACGATATGGGATCAGTCTTTCAACAAATAAAACTAACAAAGCTTTTTACGAATTATTGTATCAGCCGTAAAACAAACAAAGAATTTTTTCCGTGTATTTCACTGTCGAAAATTGACGAGATTTTCATGCGTGAATATTAAAAAAGCTTATTGTAAATTTTATACCGATATAACGAGGCAAATTCATGAGTGCTACTGACATTAACTCATTATATAAAGTAGCACTAAAACCATGCTTTTTCCTTTTTCCCCATTATTAAAGGGTAACTGTTTCTGACTCGCATATCCACTTAAGCTTTCATACATCAAGGTTCACATGAAGGTTAAGGTAAACGACGGCATTTATACACAGCCATTAAAGGCTCTCAGATGCGGTTTACTTTGAATCTTTATGGCAGCTATTCAACGCATATACAATACCTTAAACACACGCATATCACCCGTGAAGGATAATATCAAGGTTCCACCCACTTTAGAGACCGGTTGACTCCAGCAATCGGGGGTAAAAAAGTTACATAGAGACCGACTGGCCCTCGGTTTCAAATCTGCGGCTCTTTCCACTCCACAATTTATCCCCCATTACTATTATACATATAATTTCCCTTTAATTTCCCTTTAATCATCTCCCTTTGATTGGATCAAAGAATTACATTTTCTGCCCCCATTAACGTCATGTATTCGTGGCTGTATTCGTAATTAACAAATTATTCCAACAAGAAGGCAACCTCACAATATTTTGAATTAACGCATCAAGCGTCTTACTATTCATTTGACCATGTCTGAGTTGGATGTTGTAAATCTCTATAAATCTAATGTACCCCAGCGTTTCACTCTGTGCCATTACATGGACATATCACATGGCGCTATTTTACATCCGTTATCACCTACGGCTAAACGAGATGGATGTTCAAATGATATTTGTATTGTATATACGCTGAATAACTGCCAAAAACATTTCATTGTATCTGAAAGCCTTTATTGGCAGATACTTGCGATCTATAAATGTTGGACTTGACTGTTCACCTTTACCTTTATTCAACTACCATCGGCGTCATTTAACCCTTACCACACTGCCATCTGTCCATTACATTACTATATCAATATAATTCTGTGACAACTGAGTGCTAAGGGTTAAACAGTAACAGCAGAAACCTGTTTCACATTGAGGCAAATGTCGTAGAGTTGTAGTGTGTTCGGGTGCGTAGACAATTCGTGCATCGAGGTCTCATTGGGCGACTCGACATGCCACGTGAACGAACCGTGGGATATGTCGATGTCTTCCATATCGCCATACGACGTTCCATCGTACACTGAACGGATATATTCGCGCGTGATTAAAGATTAAATGAAATTTGTTTAAAGTGTACTTATTAGCAGAGCTGTCAAACACACTTTACATGAAACAATGGCCTAACGCTCTAAGACTACAATGTAATTACTTAAATTATATAAAATTAACACCTAACAGTATACAGGTGATACAGATCAATGTTACATACAATTATGTACATTTACAGTGAGCATGAAATAGATAACAATGTTGAATAATACAGTGGAAAGTAGAACAAATATCGAAAAAAAAGGAAATCATATGCAGGCAAAGTTGCCATCAAGATGATTTAAACAATTTGCTAATGCGCTAATGTACTAGAGCACTGGAATGGGACCGATATTCAAGCCACGGCCAATTGAGGGAATAGGAAGGTTTCGCCATCTTCATACCATCCGCTCAAGTCTTCAGCTGCGCTTAATCAAGTGGTCAAATGACCCCTGACCTTATCACAAGTCACGGACGATGAAACAGTAATACCAATCCGAGTCAGAAGTACACCACTCGAACTACCGCCATTAGCAGATAACAATTCAAGATGGCATCGATGCAACGGGAGAGAAATGCAGAGAACAAAACCTTGGTTCACATCCCACCAGAGGCGGGGTTTATGGATGTTGGGGTTTGATGCGTTTCTCTTATTTATAGGACCATTGTAGCTACCCACCCGTAGTGTATCGATGTATCCGGGTTGCTAGAAGTGGAATTAACTCATACTCAGATATGGTTGAGTGAACCAGAACAATGTAATACTTTTCTTAAAAATACAAGAGAAACATGAGAAGAAAATTTGTTATGGCCTTAGAGATTGTTAGACCCGGTGCATATATATGGCATTTATGTATGTATATAGGAATGTGTGTTGTACGCTAGCGCATCTGGTATTTTGCCGAAAGAAATGACAAAAATTGTACACGATTTTATAGCCCGAGATTCGAACCCCCACCTTGTGGTTGGTAATCTGGTGCTTACGTATATGGCACCTACGTATTTACCGAGGGCAGCGTATGATAATTTATTACTGGTGAGATGGGAGGTGGTGTAGTAAGCGTCACGGTCGATGTCGGGGAGGTTCACGAAGGCTTGCACTCGCTTCAGGGATACCCAGGCTTCTACGAGACCGTTGAGTACCCAAGGGAAGGCGTTGAGGGGTCCGATCAACATCATGAAGAGGGAGAGGCTCGTGAAAACCTGCGCCGTTCATCGTAGCAATAACGTAGCGCGAGGTCTTGTAAGAACAGTGGTACACGCAATTATAGCGAGAATGGGCGAATTTTGGCCCGTTACTTCCAAAAGTGTGACCCGTGTCAAATTCAAGTTAGAACAATAGAGGCAGCCCTCATGTTAAGTCACAGCATTTACTACCTTAGAAAGTATGCCTATTCTACACAATAAATATAGGCAAATATATAAGATGACCTTTCATAATTGAGGAAAAGTGGGTTGCCTGTCATATTACACGAAAAGTGAAGGTAACACCTTGCTGACTAACTAAGATTATGATTAGCTCGATCTCTTGTATACAAATTGTATACACTTCATCAGGTGCCAAATTATTTCCTTTCATAATTAGGAATAATGTCTCTGCCATGGTTATATATATAGCACGGTTGACTTTTCCAATGTATTCACCTGATGAAGAATGTTCTAACATTCGAAAGCTCGTGATCTATATCTCCGCAGTGAGCCATAAAGGTGTTACCACTTAATTTACTTGTTTTCCAATGTAGTCATGGACCTGACTCCTTATTTATAGAAATAGTATGTTCATAAACAGAAAACCCCCAATTTACAGCCCCTCATTCTCTCGCCAACCCCACTCCTCGTCACAAAATTCTTGAGTCCTGATTTCCTTCTAAATTATTCATGCCATCATCCACCACACCCTAACTCCAACTACCATAATGTTGATACAAACATAACAATGCTGCTATACGTAAACAACTAAATTTCGATACAAATATAACAATGATGATATGAATATCTCACCTTTGATAAAAAAACATAAGAGTGTTGCTATAAACATCATAAAAATCTTAACTCAAGAACAATATATTGGGAACATGGCTACAGTACTAGTGGTCCGCTGATAAAGCCACGGCCGGTGATGTGATGTTTAAACGTTTATTACCTTAGCAGCAGTGAGTTGGTTGCCCAGCAGCGAGTATGTGGTAAACGTGAGTATGGAGATGAGAACGGGTGTAGTTGCCCAGAAGTAGACACAGAGAGCATCAAGGTATTTACGACCTTTCAGGTGACTCAGTTCTCTGTCGCGGATCTGGTTTATGCGGGCGGTAAAGTGTCTCTCCCAGGCGCACAGTTTGATGAGTCGGATGCCATGAAGTACCTCATTCATCAACTGGAATGAACAGTGAATTTAGCAACCACTGAGATGAGTAGTAAACTACAACCGTGATTCATACACTGGAATTAATAGTTAATTTAGCAACCTTGATTCATCAACTTGAATCAGCAGTAAATGTAGCAACCTAGATACATCCACTGAGATCCACTTGTGGCCATCAGGCATGTACATAGATTTTAGATTGCCTAAATGTCAGCCACTTTAAATAATAATAAATAAATAATAAAAAAAGATCAAAAATAAATTTAGCAACCTTGTTTAATCCACTGAGATTAGTAGTAAATTTAGCAAACTTGATTCATTCACTGAGATCAATAGCAAATTTAACAACCTTCATTCATCCACTGAAATCAATAGCGAATTTAAAAATTTTGATTCATTCAGATGTAAATTGGGTAACGCTTGTTGGTTAACTGAATGAATGGAGAAGACATGCGCAAAAAACAACCTCGATATTTTTGCTGTGCATTTCTCTTCATTGAGTCATCCATTAGAATACACAGCAAATTTAGCAATTCAATTCATCCACTGAAATTTTTTAGTAAATCAAACAACCTTCATTAATTAACAGACATTAACAAGCATCATCCATCGACAGAAGCCAACCATAAATTTGGAAACCTGTATTCATAAATTGAAATCACCCATTAATAATTTCATAGCAACCTCAATTTATCAGCTAAAAGATACACAAAAATGACTTAGTAACCTTCCTTGATTGGGAGGTATCAACCATTGAATCAAATAGTAACCTTCCTTCATTAGAAATCCTCTAAAATTTATAAAACAACCCTCTCCATCATCTACTGTTCTGCGAAGTTATATTCTGCTAAATTTTGTTCACTTGCTCAAACAAACAGAACATTAAACAAATGTGTTAAAAATGTGTTGAGAGGAAGATTTTACTTGGTCTTTTACAGGGTCAAGTCTGATCGTGAATAGATCAGTGCAGCTGTAAGGAAAGTGGGGCCTATGGGTAATTTGGAACGCAGTTTGAATCACTGTGCAGACCCACTGGGGAGTCACACTGAATATAATAATCTTATATACCTGTAACCGTATATGGAGATTTCAAGTTTTCCAGTTTAGATGCCTACAATAACAATGTGTATCTGTGCAAAAGTGTTCCTAACATATGAAATTGAAAAATATAAATCGGAAAATAATTGTATGGTAATAAAAATGCCCAATGAATGCTAAAAAAAGGGAGAGAGTTCTGGGTAGTCACTGTGGGGTGAGGCAGAATTTTGTCTTGGTTAACAAACCACATTGATTAGCCCCCGTAATGAAAAACCTACCTAGTGTGGGCGGACAACTAAGTTTCGTCCAATCATGTCATTGGATGCAAACTCGCGTAGACACAAGACAACCTACATACGTCACGCTCTACGCCAAGTCTGTGATAGTCAATGACTATAATAGAGGTAAATACCATAGAGACCATCTATAGAGCGTCCAAAACACCGGCATATCAAAGGCACGAAGTCTTACCTAACCGCAAAACAAGGGCTACTTAAACCCCCATGAGCAGACGCGGTTTACGGTGCTTTTCACCCTAAAAGCACCACAGGTAGGATACTGGCTACAGTGGGAATTGAACCAGGGTCTTCCAGATTTTAAGTCAGACGCTCTAACCGCTACGCTAAATGGCCCAAATAGAGTAAAGGTGGATGCTCACTTCGACTCTTTTGTCTTTACACGCCATCATGCAGGTGCTGAGATCACCGATCTTCGTAGCTAGCCACTTATTAATAGGAATCAACAGGAGAGCGAAGCCCAACCCCGCGAGAAATGAGAGGCCCACTTGTAAGTACAACAGATACAACGACACGCCGATCTGAAACGGGAGGCTCCAAACGCTGTGAAAACTCGGGCAGAAATTCACAATACGATCCGTGTCGGTGCTCATGAAATTCACGATTTCGCCGCTGGTGAACTTGGACATATGCAATGAATTCACCGCAACAGTTTTGCGATAAATCGTCGTGATGATAGCGATACGAATCTTGTAGCCGACGCTGGTAATTCTGTAGTTGAAATGAACTGTACACAATGCCCCACTGAGGGTCGATAAGAAAAGACCGAGAGCATACCAATATCCATGCGATTCTTCTTCCTGTGCATTCTCGATGTAGGATACCAATTTGTTGAGAAGAATCGGTCCGAGAAAACCAACAGCATCAGCGCACAGTTTCAGCATACCTAAAAGATAATATTCTTTACCAAACGCTACGTGTAAAGCTTCTAATAAAGATCGACGTCTAGTATGTTCGCTGTGATGTGAGATTAATGACGGGCTGCTGAATGAGGGTTCTTCCTCATTTATGTTCTTCAAGCTTTCATCGAACTGAGAGTCATTTATGGGTGGAGGTGATATAAGAATATTTTCAGATATAGTTCTCGTGAAATTCATAATGTCTTTAAAACTCTCTTGTATGGTTGTAGGATTTAATCGCTGCGGCAACCGAAATAAGTGTGGTGCTTTGTGAATTTCCCCGCGCGAGCCCTTTACCATCAGCGGCGTTACCCACTGGAATGTGAGTTTCGATAGACAATTTGCGTATTCTGCCTGCTTGAGATCGACAGTTGAACTTGGTGTTTCGGGAAGAAGTTGATCAGTTTCGTATGCCAAGTTGGATGAATCGGCATGTACCTTTCTAGGAATCCATGTCAACGCATATAAAAATTGAAGGCAGATAGTCAAATAGGTGGTTATTTCCTCAATGACATTGTAATGAATGTGATGATGAATACGTAGTAATGCCTCGCTGTGTACTTTAAGACAGACAGCGATAAAGCTGGCCACAAAAAACACATTGACTAAGAACGATCCCCGAATACTAAACCAATACATTGATTGGAGTCTGTACAAATAAAACAAATGAAGTAACCACGTAGTTGAAACTACGACACTGGTACATATATCGACTAGGCTAAGAGTCATCATGATCACAGTTCGAGTTAAAATTAACTGTAGAATCGGTACCATGAGTAGGAGAACAGTTAAGAACATTCTAATGTACACGTATGGGCTTTTGCGATGAAAAAACATACAACTACCACGCCATTGCGCTGCATGGTAAGTGCTTGCGATAGCTAACAGACAATGAGTTGTGAAAATAAATGCAATCTCTTCAAAACAGTGTCCAAAATCCGAGTTCTTCGGACTGTTCCAAATAGTAAAGTTCTCGCCACGACCGCAGAGTTGGTGTTGCCAGGGCAAAGTGTCAAAATTGCGATTTTCTTTATTCAAAATCATATCGATATTCATTAAAATAAGCACCTACACGATAAAACTGTGAAAATATAAGAGTAAAAATACACGAAAAACGTCAAATAGGTATCTAGATACGTGAATCATGGTAGCGAAACTGAAAGTTTGCGTTTTACGATTACGTTTTGACCAAACGAATCTAACGAAACGTGAGGTAGACGACTCCTAATGTGAAATACTATACATCTTCAACGATAAGAGCTCATATGTCTGTTTACATTATAATAATATTGATTAAAAATATCTATGGAATCGATGGAAACGACGAGGACAAGATTTCGGTATCTAGATAAACATAAGATGAGATGGTGATAAGCAATGCGCTAAGACAACAAAAACAGCGAACAAAATAGATTACATATTATTAACAATTTAATATCACGCGAAATTGTATTAATCTTTTTTTACACCACACCTACAATACTGTGTACGGACATGGAGAGTTGTGCTGCAAAACCATAAAGCTTGTTAGATATTTTTATTAAGGTCAACGACAGGACGTCCTTCCCTGACACTAACTGCTCTATGGTAGGCTAATTCAAGAATTCAAATAATTCAGATAATTGTTGAGAAAAGTCCCCAAAGTTTGCGGTCATTCGACGAGTTTCTGCAACATTTTTCCTTAGTTGCATGAAGCAATTCATTAACCCTTTTTCGTGCAATTTTATGTCGATATACAATTCAATTTATAATTCAATTCAGTCGTGGCTTCTACAATGGCCTTGACAGGATACCGTTCGGTCGATATTGGAGTCAAGGTTATAAGTGAGCCGATTAACAACAATAGGGTCGGGAGCGTATACGCTACCGTCTTAGCGATAATACTTCTTAATATTATCATAGCGTATAACTCCTCATATAATAAGCCAACTCGCAATTAATGCGAACTACTGAAGACTTATACTGTGTATGTTAGCCTATATGGAATGTCAATAGTGTATTCTATATGAGTCTAACATTAGAATTTGTAAATATTATCATTACTACTATCATTATTATCATTATCAGCATACAGAAGAATGATCTTCCTAAGAGATAGTTTAAAGAGTACGTTTATCTAGGAATAATGATACTATACAAATTGTCACATTGATGTAAATTGAATAAAATATCCAGCGGTTTATCATATTAGCAGCAGTAATAACAAATTGATAGCTAAAACGTTAGAAACGTGGTATGATTCGATAATGCTACGCCAGTTAACGAATAACGAACGCTGAATCAAATTCAGGTAACTCTCTGTTGTTGACATCGCACTAGGTAGCGTTCAACGTAAATCCAGACATCTCATGTCGTTTGTCAGCCTTTTCCGTCAGAAAAGGAACCTTCTAATTAGGCTTTTCTGACTTCGATAAAGATGAAAATATCAGTCGGTCAGCCGTCTGTTATTCATTCGTGGCCTGTATCAGCTCCAAAGGACATTAGAATTAGTCGCCATATTAATTAATGCACTTTGCACATACAATACATCAGCAACACAGGATTTTTATATAAATCCTCTGCTAGTCATGGTGCTAGAAGCTAATTTCAGACAGGACTGGTTGGGCTGATTTTCGAGTGGACGAGGTAACTACAGCCGGAGTTTTGTGCAGGATAACACTGTCGTGGTTGAATTGTGGCCAAATTGGTCAGTTGCGAGTAACTGTTTTCCATATAGAGTATACCCTGTTAATGTTGGTTTCGGACAGCTTGTGTAACGTCTATTTTAGTTCTACCGTGAGCTGCTATGTCAGCGTTAAACGAGGTAAATGGAAGCGCGTAGAGCACAACGGACATAGAATATATAACGCACGGATAAGAGGTGGCATAAGACGAGCACAGCGTCACTTATGTGCATCATATACAACCGCCATTACATCAAAACAGACGATTTTGACGTCTTTATATAATTCCGTAATTATTTTTATTTCTTTTCAATATACGTACTCATGAGATTGGCATCGTTCTTTTTGTTTTTGACCGATTCTCGGTGAGTAAACATTTTCGACGTAATATTGTGATCGATAGTAACTGAACACAAAACCCACGGTGCTCTTTAATATCACTCAATGCCGTTCTTGCTACGTTAACAACACAATGAAGACGGAATACATAATCACGTCGCACCCCGGTTGCGGAATTATAATTACAATATATAAGTCAATGACCGTATTGGCTGCGTGGAGATCGAAAAAACAAGTCTGAGCCTGTCCTTGCGCCAACTAATGCAGCTAATAGACGAACTGTACTGTTGCTGCGTATCGTAGTTTATTGTCGGAGTTTTTTTCCACAGCTTACTTATTTCTGGACATTGCTTTTCATCCGTAATCGTCCAAAACGCCATCTTGTGTACACATTTTAGGCTGCATCAGCAAACTAAGTATTTTTCACGCGGATTACAATGATGTGATCGTTAATATTAGTTGATTCAATATACAAAACACAATAATGTAATTGATAACAGTCTTTTCACATTTTTAAGGTTTCTTAATAAAGTAGTTTTTCTTATAGGTTCATATAAGTCACATTGTCCTTCAGTCCAATATAGACTAATAACCGAAAGAATTGCTTAATTCAGTTCAAATCTAAAAATGCGACGATCTCTAAAGGGCCCAATCAATTTACGCTTGATACAGCACAATTAATTGGATGTATTCTTTATGTCTATAATAAGCTGCGTAATGAGTTCAGTTATACGCCCTGATAAACGGTACATTTCTAAATGATAGCATTTTGTTTTTCCTGCCATTACATGGTTTGATCGCTCGATAGTACTCACGACGCCGTGAATGGAATCCCGCCAGTTATGAGGTACTTTTGACAATATAGACGTGTTATTATGGGCAACTTAAAATCTAAAAACCAACCACAGCCTACAAATACGGCCGCTGGTTTCAAACCGAAAAAACGCAAAAGGAAAAGTCTGGAGAAGCACCCACTTCCGATTTCTTCAAGCGCAATGAAACGTGTCGACCCACGACTTCCGTTCGCGACTTATCGAGAAATGTTCAACTTACGTAACACATGGAAGTCTATAGCGAGGAAGATGGATGACACGGCCAAAGACAATCTCATGATGTGCGTAGCTTCTATGTTGATATTTGCGAGTTTATGTACTAATTTGTGTTTTTATTTCAGATTGTAGATATAATACAGTCCACTCTAAATTCAGACTACATGCCTTAACATAACAATGTATAAAAGACCGCAATCTATATGTAAAAACAAGCAATTACAAGTATAATAGCACATTAAAGTGCGTGATTTTCTTTAACTTGGATCAAAACGCAAAAAAAATACATAACGTATACTACGAAAGTCCCCGGTCGACCTGTTTTCTGATTTACCTTAACAAACAAAACTAATCTGTGCATTAGGATGTCAAAAGTAGCAATATGTAATTTCAAGAACCTAATGTTTTTCTCAACAGCGAACAACTCGCTATATATACACGGCACAGTTTGAGATAAGGTTGACGGCGATTTAAAATAGACGGCATATAATTCTTAGTTCTAGGATTTAAATACTATACCAAAGTGTAATTATTGTGTCGTGGCGGTTTCGAGGTGTAATTTCATCAATTATTTTTAATAACCAACAAAAAATACTTTTTGGCGCAGGTTTTTCAAGGAGCATCCCGAACATCAACAGCGTTTCTCGCAACTCAAACATCTTGAGATGAATGAGGAAGTACGAGACAACCTGGCATTTGAGAACCAGGCCATCGCTATCTTTGCGGTTTTGGACGACGCCATGGAGAACCTGGAGAACGTCGACAAAGCCATAAAGAACCTGTACGCGATCGGTGAACGTCACAAAACGCTTGAGAACTTCCATCCGCAAATGTTCACAGTTAGTATCTCTTAAAACCTGCCTGACAAAGAGTAGAATAATATTGTATCGTAGATATTAACCCAGTTAAAGGGACTGATTTCTTTTATGGCTCATCAAATTACTGTTAATTTGTATCTTAGGATAAACAACCAAATAATTTTATCGACTATTAATCTTTCAAATCTTTTGTTTTTATAATATTTCATAACGCTCAATCTTCCACCCATTCCCGCTCCATGTTTATAGGCGTGCCAAGCCACGCGTAAAGAAAAATAAATAGGTCATAACAAAGTATCGACATATATATTAATCAATTTGTTCCTTCGGTTATAATGTATAGGTTGGCGGAGACCTTTTGAAGCAAGCGTTTTTGTTTTTTCAACAGGATATGGAGAATTCGTTTATGGCCTCAATCCGCGAAGTATTGACGGGGCGGCTCACGGATGCGACAGACGCAAACTATCGGAAGTTCTGGCGCTGGTGCATCGAAGAAATGGCCCAGTCGTTTCTTTACTAAAACCTCGCTGCGTGTGATCAATCGCTGTTGCTACATAACGATTAACTTTCCCTCGGTCGTACAAAGTCTCATGGGATGTATTAATCTCCTTTGTTAGTGCATAATAAAGACTGATCCTATATGGGAGATAAACAAACACGTCTACGCGGATGATATTTTCCAAGATCGTGTTTTATGATGTCTAGTAATGGTAACCATTTACCGACAATTGATATTGGCAAAAGGATTTAGATGAGGTGACGATGAGATGACATTGGAGAGATGACGACGGACTAAGACGTTTATTTTCATTATTTCGTGTATGTAGAATTTATTCTGAAAATTATTGTTACACATTATTGAGAGTAGGCTATACCTCAATGACTTGGCAAGATTCACACGCATGGTCAACATCATGAGGGGTACTGCGCACACGCAACAGATACAAAATAATTATGCAACCGATTTTGTCCATTCTATTACTCTTCCATTTTCGTATACCTGGTGACGTCGGATGATTTTGAAGAAAGCAATGAACACAATAAACATTTTTATTGCTTGTGGGGCGCTAGTAGACAGTATTTACACCATGATGTAGAAGCTTTGTCTCGTATTTATTTATTTATTTATTTATTTATTGCAAATTCATATAATAATTAATTCACCTTTTAAAAAATTTAGTGGATTTTGATAAGGCTTCTTTCGTTTTAATAATAGTATTTCATTGCCGACAAAAATCCACGTTTATCACTAGATATTAACTGATAAAAACACATATTGCAATCGAGCGAGCAATTTAAATACTTCATTGTTTTATTTCGATGATTAACAATCGTATTTACCTTACGTGGAATTCGATTCTCTGATTATCTCTCGAAGATGACTCGAGAAATATTTGACAGTGACAAAATAATAAAATAAAACATGCCTGTTAATATTTCAGAAACTGCAGAATAAAACTAGAGTAATTAGATACAGAAAACACTGTCATTTATTTATCCAGTAATATATTTATATACTTTCATTCATTCATTCATTCATTCATTCATTCATTCATCCATTCATTCATTCATTCATTCATTCATTCATTCATTCATTCATTCATTCATTTATTTATTTATTTATTTATTTATTTATTTATTTATTTA
>WURV02179266.1:0-13453 GCA_011762755.2 Epimenia babai
GATCACGGATAAAGGAAATTGTTAAACTAAAGTACAGTTCATAGCATAAAAATTGATCATTCCTAACTTACATGGGGGATATTAACAACTAGGGTATATCACAACAAGGAGCTATGAATCAACGGTGGTGAAAAGATGAGTTTTGATAGCCTTCTTAAACGATGTAATAAGATAGCTACACATTGCATGCCATCTCTCCTCTCATATTGCCGATAGAAAGAGTGGGTTTTGGGGGAATTTTTGGATCACATTATGGATTTTAACTTTTTTGCTACCTATGAATAGCCCTACTAACACTACTTAATAATGCTACCTATTCATGCTACCTATTTATGCTACCGACTCATACTACCTATTTATGCTACTTATTGCATTGTCCGCATGTATAAGTGTGACAGGTAATCATTTCATGACGTAAGACCCATCGACTTTTGCTTGATGTGTGCTTGGTGTTTTTTGACATCATGTATCTCAAGCCTCTCTATTCCATTGCCATAATCCACTGGAAAAACGGGCCGTAATTGTGGCCAAAGATTCCATATATCATCTGTCTGATTTTTTTCATCAATTAGATCTGGTACCATTATAAAGGATGTACTTTTCGCCCTAACTTGTTAAATCATGCATAAAATTCGAGGCATTTTTTCACCCGCGAAGGTTGTTGCTGTACTGCTATATACAATAGCGTGGGTGGCAGTAGATAATTTTATTACATTTTTTGTAGTTCGGTAGCATGCTTAGATGTGGGCAATTATCACGTCCACTGGTAAGACGGCGAACACGTGGTACGAAATTGCTTCACACCGCAACCTCAAAACCGACCTTCACAGTCGGAATCTTCACCGACACGTAACCGCGGTCAGTCGTGTAGCACCGAGCGCCGGGCAGCCAACACTCCGGCATTCATCGCCCGACTCATGTAGAGCCCTTTGTGCTATCCGTTCGCACCTTCGCAGCTCTACCCAATATGGCTTCTTGGTACCACACAAAGAAAACGCGTGTTACACCAGCACTGTGTGCGACTCGGCGTGGGTTCCCCTTCTCCACAGTCGCCCGGCTTTACTCGCTATCTCCCCCGCGCACAACTAATGACCAATACCCCCCTTCCTTAATCGCAATATTTCATCACTAATCACCATATTCAACCCCTTATCTACTGAGCTTTGATGTCTTTCTCTCCCTAATTCCAGGGGATTACGCGTTTACACTCACCAACTGGTTGCCCACTGCTTAGGATGTCGCTAATTAAGACCATTGTGCCCAACCCCCAATTACTCCTCTAGATAATCTTATTAGTCGCACTGTTCATACCACGAACCTACTGTACACTACTGACGAACGTACCATTACCGGTAGATAAAGACTCCAACTTGCTTAGGCGCGTCATTCTCAATGAATAACTAATTAATACTTTTCATTATAAAAATCTCTTTCTCTGTATACAAACCTTAATCATGAGCGGTTGAAGCATAAAAATGATGACAAAACTGTTAACTAAAATGAAACGTAATAACTCTGTTAAAATCTACCTACCTCAATATTATCTTCGGGTCAAAGAGGTTTTTATGAAAATTTTGAAAAGACATATGGCTGAATTCTTTTCCAATTTACCTTACCGATTCTATAGATTTTGGTTGCTCTGTTGAATCTTTTGAGGTCGCATCTTTTTAGATTTTATTAAAATTGTTTGAAAAATCCCATTAATACAGAATTATTACAACTTCCTTGGCTTTCTTCTTTGTAGCTACTAAAAGGATACATTTCTAGACAGGTTTTCCCAAATAATTATAGAGGTGTGTGTTGCCATGTTAGCCATGTCGTAAATACGAAAATACAAAGGTAATACCTTGTTGACTAACTATATAAGGATTAACACAAGCTTTCATCCTGCTTGTGTTAATCCTTATATAGTTAGTCAACAAGGTGTTACCTTTGTATTTTCGTATCTAATAGTTAATTAGAATTAATTTTTAAATTTTAAACACACTAAGCACGTTTTATGAAATGTTGCTGGATTGATTGCGCTACCATTAGGAAGAATGTGAGAGAGGTTTCCCAAAACATACAATAATTATTTACAATTAATTTTTAAATATTCAACATACTAAACAGGTTTTATGAAAGGTTGCTGGATTGATTGCGCTACCATTAGGAAGATGTTGCGTCGAGGAGGACCAAGAGGAGGTGTCATTCAGAAGGAGGGTACATACTTAGTGGATGCCAGCTTGTTCAAAGCTAAAGCCTTGACTGTTATGTGTCAGTTACATCATGGGCATACACATTGATCATCTTATCTGATGTAGACTGACTGGCAAGGAGATGGACATTGGCTAGAAATGACTACTGGTCATCTCTTGGCATGTGTTAAGTAATGACGAGTGTTTGTGTTGGTTTGCAGTAACAGTTGGAACAATTCATCTTTCTTCCATCTTGTCATCGTCTACTGATCAATGGAATGTTATTCTGATGTAACAATACCCCAGAGAAGTTGAGCTTAGATGGCAAAAGAATATATCCTCTTTTAGATACCACGTGAAAAAATTGATTTTTTTCGTCGTATTCGACCGCTGAGCCATTGAGCGAAACAAAACAAACAAACAGAAAATGAACGTCGTTTTACATTCAAAAAAAGGAAATCATTTGTCACGTGTCGTTGGCAACGTTTATTGTAACATTCAAACTGAATTCATTGTGTGTCGGAGGGGCGTATAGCGTTCGGCATTTGCGTCCTGTCCTGTATATTGATTCACTGCAGCATTTCCCACCCCGCAGAACAGTATCAACACCAGCAGCTGGCAGCGAAATAAACCCTACATTTTGTTTCATTGCGGCATTGGAATTCGACTCATAAAGGATCGTCACTTCACATCCAATAATCACTTGTGATAAGTTTTTACCTTTTGTATATATATATCTTCCATTTGCTACGCACACTTTTAATACGGTATCCACCCCCAAGTGTATATGAATTATAATGGATAATTAATATTTAGCATCTTAGATTATTTTTATGAAGCCATTTTCAGTAAATATTTGATTATCCTAATGCACATTTTAGGATCTTCACAGATTACATTTGAGGCTTTTACATCAAATGTAAAGTCTAGAGGCAGTCTCCGATGACAGTAAGGGGGTTATTTTTACCAGATTATCATTGTCTGCTAGCCTAGGGGTAAGCTGTCTGCAGTTGAGCCCTAATGAAGGCATTGTGTCCCCCCCCAAATCACCAGATGTGGGTAGCAGACCTCGAGTGATATAACCCTGAATAACAATGTCACATGGACGGGCATTGTGTAACGTAATCTCCGATCTGTTCTCTCTCTCCTCCTCTCCCCCCTCTCCCTTGAACACTGCCCCGTCTAATGTGAATGTGTTCCGCTTCCTTCACTCATAGATGATACTCGGTATTCCTTCATCTCATCCCAAAGGAGAGTGGTTACATACGACTAACGTTCAGTTGGAATTATTAACAGAAAGTTAAATCATAGATTCTGAAATGCCTCAACAATTACTCGATCGAACATAATTCAAAAACAGATCACTAAATGTCGAATGTTCACCAAATGTTGGTGTTCACCAATATCATATATACGCGTGTGTATTTTATTTTTTTATTAAAGCTGCAAATTGAGTCTCGATCGTACGAACAAATTTATTTAGATTGCATTTAAAATATTACAGTTGCTACTCCCGAATTTAATTCCCACCATAAATAACTACACGACGATTTTAAGTTCCGCAGAGTCGCCGTATGTATTTTTAATTGTAATTCGAATCATGACTATCCAACGTGTTAAGCATAAAATAATTCTTCACATCGCGGTTATTACCGATATGGTCACCCAATATCTCTGTACCCACGGCCTACCTCCGTAGAACCATTACATCGTTACGTAGCATTCTGACCGGTATACGGTCACCGATCAAAAGCATTCGTTCGAATGTTTTATTCATATATTCCGTTCAGACTCTCCGATCGAACGATTAAGTCATTGTGATTCTATGCAACGATTAGTGACCCTACATACGGTCGAGGAAGATTATCTAATTACTTCGGCAAACAGCTGATACTTAATATGCACTTGTGGGGTATTCCGCGGTATTTTCGAGTCGCGACTATTAAAATATTCGCCGCCACCACCGCGTATATATTTACCAAGTATAATTAACGTCCACCGACGACTTAAAGAGCTAATTCTAACGTTGATAGATTGTAATGAATTATTTATCGTATATCGTTTCGCCATGAACAGACCGTCGGTAATATCACCGCCCCGTACCCACAGTGAACAGAGACCGGCTCTCAGCCAACCTTTTTCAGGCTCTTTGTTCGCCGCTCCCTCGCTCCCTCGATTATACGCATTTGGGTGGTACGGCCCGCTTTTACACCCAATAATTTTCTTCTGGCCAGGGAAATTATTCATCGGCTGCGTTGAATAAAATTTGCACATTTTACCTTATTTTATCGCTGGTTTTAAATCAATTTTTATGCAGCACCTTGATCGTTAGTCTCGCCCTGGATACCCACTAACCTCTAAAGGGCAATTTAATGGATGGAATCGTTTCGCTAAATATCCATCAAGTTTTCAATATGAAACATCATTGAAAAAAATGAATAAACCATGTCGGTTAAGTAAAGATTGGGGTTAACATGACCTATCATATGTAAACTTCTAGCGCAATCCGTAATGTGTTGCTAAAAATATACAAATATACTGAAACATACGTAAAGAGGCTATACAGGTATATAATGGAATCTTCGTATGATCCCTGTCTTGCGTTGTCTATTTGAAATCCCTAATCTGCCTGTATTTTTCAAGGATTTAATTGACATTAGTTCCTACCGATCCCAGTCGCCGTATATTAACAACTTTGAAGACTCACAAAAATTTATTGAGACACAAGCTTTCCTATACGCAATGAATGCATCATCAGGTACATGTATTATAGGTCTATAGGTCCGTTGTGTTTGGCTATGATTTAACTTATATGCGCTTTCTGTTGTGTATTGTATTATAAAATATAACTAGTCATTACATGAAATGTATATAGGCGCTTTAGAGACATACTAGTTATTAGGGCGTCTCCAATACAAATATATTATTATTATTATTTTATTATTATTATTATTATATTTCTATTACACCTTAATAATTAATTAATTTTCAATGGTGACGAAAGCTGAAGTAAATTCTTGATGACTGACATGTTCGGTTAACGTACGTACGTACGTAGACTCCACCGCCTAGCCTTTGTCGTAGCGGCAACAATAGGCAATCGTAGAGTGGATCTAACAAAAGCCATAACAATCAACGTTGTATTAACGAACAATTAAACGTTACTAGTACATTCAGCCATCTGCAGTCGCGTGTAACAAAGGTCTAGTTAGCAAGGTGTTATTGTCACCCAGGCAGACCCACGCAGACCCGGGCAGACGGCGTATGATGTTACTCGCTCAATGACCGCTGTCTATAACTATATCTCGCTATCACAACGATTTCGACGAATGACCATTGTCGTAGTTCTATAATCGCGCGCAAATGCGATTTTAGTCCGTACCGTCGCCCAAACGCTAAAAAGTATTTTCGGTCTAATCTCAAATAACAACAAAGCCGTCATTCGGCGTTATAATTCGGCCGGTCAGTGGGTGGGCTCCATTCGTTAGGCTTACCTACGCCGGCGTTCGATGCGTATCTACGTTATTTATCCCCCCCTTCCCATATTCGAATTTTCACTACAAGTATTAAAGCATCCGTGCATTTATATAGTTGTCTTTATTTGTACATTAATCTATATATAAACGAATGCAATAGCTGTTATTGACCAACAAATGTTGACACAAATTCACTGATTTCACTAAATACTATATAATTACATATTATGTGAGTGCTACAGTATATACAACAATACTACCAGATATTGGTACAGTCATGTTTTAATGAATATTTTATAATTATTATCATATTTATTGACCTTCTACATCTTTGACTGTTTCACCCAGTTTTTATTGCGCGAGTTCTATTGCGTCATGTGTTGGATTGCAATAATGGTGGTGCCTAGATATGTCCCCCACTGTCACCTAGATATGTCCCCCACTGTCACCTAGATATGTCCCCCACTGTCCAGACTGGCACATACAAGTTCACTTCAACTGTTAAGACCAGATCTCCATTCATCCAGCGTAACTATAGGCCGTGCTAGCCCGCTCGTTTCTGATTGGTGCGTTTCGATCCCTCCCACTGGGTGACTTCTACAGCTCTGTCAGCTGGCTTTCCACTGTCACTCGTGCATTTATCCTCTCCACTTCGTAGCTGGCGCTTGTATACCTCCTCCACTGGCTTTCTATTTCCGTATACAGTATAGTTGTGACCATGTATAGTTGTGTACTGTATATTCTGTCTGTATATTCTTATAGGATATAACTCGATTCAGCACGAACTGCGTATGTATTACCACTACTAGCATATAAGTGTAAGTCTGTGTATAAGTGTATTACAATCGAATTTGCACCAAGTGGCTACCACAATCAACCTGTGTATGTGTTAGAGACTTCACAACCTACCTCAACTATCGTTCACATATACACGTATATACATTGCATCATTTATGGCTACTCTATATTTACTCGTGGTTCTTAGCTTTTATATTATACTATTTTGTATTTCTAGTCGCCAACTACGATCTTCCGTCTATCTGTCACTTTTGCTGATTGCATTCTATAAAGCAGCTTCGCCTAATATCTATAATATACATGTGTTGTTTTGAAATCTATCCATATTGTATTACAAATTCTATAGATTAACTAATTACTCAGGTAGCTCAAGTCTGTAAGTGAATTTATATAACTATAACATAAGAGACATGGGTTGTTGACTGCAGAGTTCATGAATCACTCACCAAATATATTTCACTTACATTTCACTAATACATTTCATGTATCTATCACCAATAAATATTCATTAATTATAACGCACATCAATTCTGATATGTGTGGAATGTCTTTATATTCGTGATTTGAGTTATAGATTTGAAATATTGCTATGGCTATAAGAAATTTTTTCAATGCACGCATTGGTTATTTTTATTAATTATATTAAGAATTTATCATTTTGTATGCATTACATTGGCCACATGCATCTTTTAAATCATTTTTATATGTGCGGTCCATCTGTATATTGTAGTAAAATTTAACGAATTTAGATTTTAACGGTAATGAATGAGGTTCATGAGTATAATTCTCGGTGATTTGCCTAAGTTACACGTCCGATTGGTGTACCTTATTAATGTATATTATTTACCAAACGTACCCGGATATACATGATTCTTAGCGATGTGAATACGACATTAAACTGTCCACGTTGGTCATCCACCGGATGTGCCATCTCGGGTGACCAGAGGTGTCCTACCTATATAGTCCTAGAGGAAGCAGTTAGTCGAGTGGGAGGAACACCAGATTCGTAACCGAAAGGTCGCAGGTTCCATACTGCTCACCGGTCGACTTTTTGAGATGATCCCCAGCATTTATCCCTGATTGCAGAAGTAAACCCGTTTCCAAAATGGGTTGATGCTAGATATTATCCTTGGTGGGGTGATATGTGAACTTTGAAGGTATTTTAGCTACCAAAACATTTCATTGTAAACCGCACCTGAGAAATGGCTGATACTTGCGGTCTATAAATGTTCTACTTTACCTTTTCCTTCTGTTCTTACTGTTCTTACTGTTCTCGTCCTTACTGTTCTCGTCCTTACTGTTATCGTCCTTACTGTTATCGTCCTTACTGTTATCGTCCTTACTTCATGTTCTGCGTGTTGTTTTTTCAGTCTGTCGTGGTTAGCGCATGAATACAACAAAGATCGCCCCAGTAGTTATGGGAGGTAAGATCTCTACCTTCCCCCGGTATAATAACGCATTATTGTGTCTTTTTAATAATTCGTAAATGTTGCTCCTGACAACTGTTTTTTGACAGGACACTTAATCTGTATTGCCTTAGCTTTCATAGTTCTTCTTGTATGAAGTATGACACCCCCACATACTGTAAGATTGCTGTACTAAAGTAGCATTCGGCCATACATTGCATGCGGTTATACATTGAATTGAGTCATACATTGCATGCGGTCATACGTTGCATTGAGTCATACATTTCATGTGTTCATACGTTGCATTTGGTCATACATTGCATTTGGTCATACGTTGGATTGAGTCATACATTGCATTCGGTTCGGTTTTACCCTGCATTCAGGCTTCGGCGGGATGCAGGTTAAGATCCCAAATCTACGATTTTCTGCAAATTTATCTTATACATTTCAGGTCAAGGTCATTACCATTCAGGAAACTACAAAATCTCCCAGTGAGTAAATATTTCTGAATGATGTACATCCCTGTCACTGTTTCGCATTGTTCTTTCTTATATCTTGCTATGCTCATTAGAAAATGTAGAAAACTTTGAATACAATATGATATATTAAAGATTCTCCTCGACAGACAAATACTAAGCATCCTGGATTCATTTTTAAAATGTCCCATTTGTAATTTTTTTACCAAGGAACCCAGTTTTGTGCCCAAGCTGTTGCCTGTACTAGCCCCATTAGATACACTCGCTCTGATGCTACGAATTCGGTCGATGAATTAGGTTTTAGACTATATGTTCGTCCGTCTATTTTTTTCTCCGCACGTATCCGGTTTTATAAAAAATTACGAATAACATTTGTATGAAAACATCTGGTTAAAAATGCAATAAAGAATCTTTTAAATTTTAGTGGCGATTTGAATCATGTAGGAATAGATGAAATCGTGAAAGATTAAAATTGATTTGTGAAGGATTATATAAAATTGGAAATGATGAGTATCCATTTTGTGATGCGATGAAAATTTTTGACGTTATTTATTATTCAGTCAACAGATTGGAAATCTCAGTATTATTTGTGTAGAAACTCGTTTGGCTTCTTTTTGACAAAATTGTATGATTCTCTGTGCGACAATGCAGTACAAAATGTGTTGATATGTAATATATATATATAGATTCGTTTTTCTAAAAGTCAAGGTTCACATTTCAAATTTGCATGTTTATATTTTACAAGTTATCTTGGCAGGGCTCTATACTCCGCGAGTACTGTCTAATATTCGTGTTAAAATATAGTACACAAGTTTTTATCACTTTTGAAATCAATCATTTGGTCTTTGTGGCCTCATTCCACTTAACTAGAATGAAAGGTAATTAGGTCTAGCCTAATAATTCGAATGCTTAGATTTGACACAATTTTTAGTCTACAAGCGTGAAACCTCCACGTTCAGGTCGTCTCAGCTCATCATCTTGACAGTCGCGGCGTGTTTTCATTCACAGATCCCAGCACTAAGACTGAGTCCGGTTGATTTCGATCTGTCAGACGACGACGACGGTGCCGATGATGTAACAGGCATCGCGAACTGTAAGCACACTCCGGACAGTCTTAACCTCGACAGCTCGGGCTGTAGTTTATCGTCTGACGAATCCGCCACGGGCATGGTCAACATGCGAGACGCACGCGGCGCAGATGTCGACGTAGAAGCTTCGACAGCGTCCGACGCATTCACTAACCGCCGCGATGAAATCATGAAGGACGCGATATCGGACAGCGTGTCGCGATCACTCGACTTCTGCTTGTTGGATGACACGATGGATGCCTCGTTGGACCTCAAGGACACGAGCGTCGACCTTCTCGACGAGAGCGACTCTCAAGGAATCGTCGCCGATATGGATAACTCGTACGTCTGCTACAGCAGCCGCGCCGCCGATCGCGGCGGCAAAGTCGACAGGAAACGCGACGCTGCCCGCTATACCCGCCGCGATTATTCCGACACGAGCGAGACCTCGGACCTCGACGGGTCATTCACCTCCCTCACGTTCAAGTCGCACTCGTTCGCGTCGCCCGATTTCAAACCGAACGGCGCGTTGGACGACGAGGGCTCGCACGACAGCGGCGTGTCGATGGATAAAGATCGCGACTACGACGACGTGTTCAGGTTCCCCCCGCCCCTGAACGTCGCCCCACGACGCGTCAGGCTCATCAGCGAGGAGACGTGCTCGCCGCATAAATACTCGCCGATCAAGGCGCCATGTGTTGCCCGGTCGTCGCCTCCCGGCTTCAACAACTCGTTTTCCCTCGTGAGTTCGACCAACTAGAATTCGGCCATTATTTGTTTTAAAAAGCGTTCTCGCATATATCACTAGCTGATATCTGATTGGCTGTGTTAATGAATGTTCACGACCAACTGAAGCTGAAGTATGTAGTCGCTCTAGAAAGATTTGATTTGATAGTTAGATAATTAATTTTTCTTACGTACAAGCGGGCAGTAAAACCTTACCTATGGCACTAATATTACTGTGATGTTAATTGAGGTAGCTATTGTGCTTCTATGAACAGTTTACTGGACCGACGTCCAGTTTGTCGATCAACATGTTTCTGGAAACTAGTGTTTCCTAAAAGTATGTTAAATGTGGCTCACTTGCTAGAGCACCGGACTGGTTATCTGGAGGTCATGGAGTCCCGATTGCGAAGGCGAGATCGTTTTTCTGTGTAACTATAGTGACTGCGTTGATCTTGTTGCTACGTATTAGTTTCTGACGATAGCACGACCGAACAATGTTTTTCAGTCGACATTGGCCAAATCGCCATCGGAAAGTAGTCCCGTATCGCTCAAAACGTCGCCCCTCACCGGCACGGCGCCCCTGGCTGGTGGCGACAGTAACGACGAGGACGGCTTCATCGATGAGATCGACAACGATCTCGAAGGGGTGAGTCGACCAACATCGGATTTTAGTACGATTCGTAGCATTGTCTCGGCGCAAATATCTGATTAACCTGGGTTTTTCAGTATTATCTATTATCTCCTTTATTAGGTACACAAATGAGTATCGCGGGCGATATTTCATGCCAATAATGCTTATATCATTGCAAAATGCCATTCCCTACCTCCTAGTAGGGACGAGGTATAGTCCATGCGAAGTAGTGTTCCAGATATTGATATTAATTCGTGGACTCGGTTAAACCCTGTCTGTCGTTTATCAGTGTTAGTTGATTAGCTAGTTTTCTGTGTATCTATACGATGACGTGACCTAATCCACGTTTCGCAGATGGCCGAAGCGTGCCTCCCGGACAGCTTCTCCAGTCTATTTAGTGCTCCGCTCATTCACCCAGGCAGCTGCGACCCGGCCGAGGTGAGTCGAGTAAAACTACTTCATGTATTTATATACCGCAGTTGAAAATAGCTTGTCATCGGGGAAGGCAGTTGTATAACAGGCGCCAGCAGGCCCCCTCCATACCGTGAGTACTGTGTCTAATCTCCATACATCTCCATACGTCACTACGCAGCTTTCCAAATGACTGTTGTGTACGAGCCTATAAGGGTCTCTATGTAAGTTCCATAGTGGCTACTAGCAAGCGCTCCCCAAATTTACTTCCTAAGGACAGATAGAGTAGCGTTACAGTCCGTTGTTACTCACTGATGGCTTAGTCAACCAGAACAACTGCGATCATGTGGATCACGTACCGTGCCCAAGGATGCAGCGCGACAAACACAACTCGCGATTCCAATCCAAGCCTAACCCTTTTCTAGTTCGTAGCCCAGCAGTCTACCAATTAAACGCTGATACCTCTAAACACCCGGGCATTGTGCCGGCATGCCCCGTCTATTGGCAGGCTAGTCGTATGTGATATTCACGTATGTTTATTGAAAATGCCACGAGAGTGCCTTTCTGAAATGCTTGCTTGCCTGTGTGCCTTGATTTGAAATTTCAAACCCGAAATACTGTCGCTCGAATAGCACGAAAACCTACTTGTGTATTTCAATATTTATGTATTCGACGCATCGATTATGGAAATTTACTTGTTTATTTTTTATATTTATGTATTCGACACATCGATAATGGAGACTTACTTGTTTATTTTTTATATTTGGGTATTCGACACTTCAATTATAAAACCTACTTGTTTATTTTGATATTTATCTATTCGACACATGACACGATGCATGCGCTTTATCTTCAGAAGAAAACACGCGTGTGTCGGAAGCTCCTCGATCGCTCGATGTCCATCCAGGAGTGTCGGTCGCGCAGCCAGAAACGCGCAAATAACGAAGGCGACACAACGCCCGTACAGAGTAAACGACACCGCTGCTCCGTGACGTCCGATAGTGCTATCACCTCCCACACACAACTCGTAAGTTACCCCCCCGATTTCGTAGCCACTCTTTCTGTGGAATATTCTCGCTTTGTAGGGTTCTTTATAGCATCTGTAGACATTTGATATTTGCGTAGATCCCAGGGAGGGTCCAAGCTTGAATTTGGCATCACAGGTCATGAACTCACCTATTCTCGAACTTTCCCAGTTTCATTTCCCGGTTGCCCATAATTTGAAAATTGCCAAACATCTGACAATCTTGTATAGTTAGGTAGGAATTTTTCATGAAGTTTGGGATAGTTTTCCCCAGCATCACTTAGTATTGCAGCCTCAATGTAACCTGGGTGGGTTGTTTTCTGTTGTAGCCCCGCCCCAAGACGTCGCTCAAGAGATGCAGTTCGGAGTCGGAGGCCATCATTAAATCTGTCCTCAACAAAGGTAATTTGTAAAAGGCGATGACGTCTAAAGTCCACCAACAACATGCGACAAAACAATATACAACAGCGTGCAACAACGTTCAATATTCAACAACATTTCATCAATGTTCAATCATCAGTGTCCATGCAAAAGTAAGACGCAACATAATCTTGTAATTAATGGCTTTATAATTATCTGTATCGTGTACCATATAATTTGTAATTGTTTTACTTCACCTGTCACAAATGTCATAATTCTACGTCGCTCGCATTTGGTTTCAGTTACTGAAGACACAAATCTGATCGGTGACGGAAGCAAGGTGAGATCTCTTATAGATAACGCTTGTAGAATGTAGGGTTCATCTATCGATGTCGTGTGGCAGTCAAATGTTGGTGGCAACATTATGGCAACTTTATGGCACTGGTATTGCAGCGTTATGGCAGCGACGTGCGTACAAAATCAATTTTATGGCACTACTTCGGCTGCTGTTTTAGGTGTAGATCAACTCTAGATCAATTCTCGTTTTTTTTTCTGTTCGATTCTTAACACCGAAGTAAAATTTCCAATGTCGATAGAATGTTAAATTTGAACTGAAGATGTTAAAAAAAGCAGATTACCGGCGTGTCCTTTTACACACAGTGTTATCATGGAAGAGATCATGGATATATAGGTGGCGGTCCAGGTTCCAGAATTGATTGTGTAGTTCAGTGTGTGATCTTGTTACTTGTGGTTGTTGGACGGTAATATAGATGACGCACCTGAAAATTAAAGTTAATTGGATTTTTATCGGATTGTTGTTTATACCACAATCAGAACAATCCAAAATTTCAATTCATTCAAAAGCAACCTTAAGACATATTTGTACTCAAAATGCTATAAC
>WURV02179277.1:0-13453 GCA_011762755.2 Epimenia babai
TAGTGGTACACTGTCCTGGGTAGTGGTACACTGTCCTGGGTAGTGGTACACTGTCCTGGGTAGTGGTACACTGTCCTGGGTAGTGGTACACTGTCCTAAGTAGTGGTACACTGTCCTGGGTAGTGGTACAGTAGAGCACTGTCCTGAGTTGTCGTGTACTATCCTAGGTCGTGGCAGACTGCTCCGCATTCTGGAGTGTTGTCCCGAGTGATGGAGCACTGTGTTGAGCTTTTATATTATTGATCATGCTGTAGCCTAATGTAAGTTTTAGGTGTTCTTGTACCAAAATTGTCTCCGATTTAAAAATGATGTGCAGGGCAAACATCGTTTGCGATACTCATA
The DNA here is from genome assembly GCA_011762755.2 of Epimenia babai. Classification (NCBI taxonomy): domain Eukaryota; kingdom Metazoa; phylum Mollusca; class Solenogastres; order Cavibelonia; family Epimeniidae; genus Epimenia; species Epimenia babai. The sequence continues at coordinate 343 of WURV02179277.1, forward strand.
GCCATCAATGTATGCAAAAATATATGCATACTGTGAATGGGAACATTGTCACCGAGGAAATATTTGGATGAATGTATAAAATGGAAAATTTCTCGTATTGAACGTTAGTGTAAATAGTCTTAAATTTGGGTTTGACAGTTTCATTATGTAAAATTGTAAAAGTATTTCCATTTAAATACGTGCATTCATCAAAATGTCATGGCTACAACTGCAGCTATCTATTTCAGTCAATCAAAGGTCAAAACTTTCCAAAAGGATGCTCAATATATGCGGCTGGCAAATTTCTGTTATTAGTAGGTTAGGTCGTTTTATTGTAGGTGATGTAACAATGATTTGTGTTATGGAATGAGGACCAATCTGGTCATTGCAGTACGAAAAACGAATTGAAGTTGATCAATAAACCCTTGGCTAAGCATATATATAAATTTTAGAAATGAGCGGAAATGACAGCCGCTGATTATGTTCCCATCAATAGTTGCTCTGTTGTCTTCACGTCACGCAGATTTTTTATGGTCATTGTAGTAAGGCTAACTCAGGCATAGTAACTTAGAAATAGCTCCGCCATCAGATTGTGACAAAGATATTACCCGAATAACAGCTGTATAGTGACTCGGAGATAACTCGATGAACATCTGTATAGTGACTCAGATAACCCGATGAACATCTGTATAGTGACTCGGATAACTCGATGAACAGCTGTATAGTGACTCGGATAACTCGATGAACATCTGTATAGTGACTCAGATAACTCGATGAACATCTGCTCAGATAACTCGATGAACATCTGCTCAGATAACTCGATGAACATCTGTATAGTGACTCGGATAACTCGATGAACATCTGTATAGTGACTCGGATAACTCGATGAACATCTGTATAGTGACTCAGATAACTCGATGAACATCTGTATAGTGACTAAGATAACTCGATGAACAGCTGCATAGTGACTCAGATAACTCGATGAACATCTGTATAGTGACTCATAGATAGCTCAGTGAACATCTGTAAAGTGACGCAGATAACTCGATGAACAGCTGCATAGTGACTCATAGATAACTCAGTGAACATCTGTAAAGTGACGCAGATAACTCGAACAGCTGCATAGTGACTCAGATAACTCGATGAACCTCTGTATAGTGACTCAGGGATAACTCGATCATCTGCATACTGACTAAGAGAACTCGATGTGAACATCTATAGAGACTCGTATTACTCGTGAACATCTGTATAGTGACTTAGATAACTCGATAAACATCTGTATTGTGACTCAAAGATAACTTGGTGAGCATCAGTATAGTGTCTCGGAGATAACTTGATGAACAGATGCACATCTGTATAGTGACTCAGAAAGAACGAGATGTACAGCTGTAGAGTGACTCAGAAAGAACGAGATGTACAGCTGTAGAGTGACTCAGAAAGAACGAGATGGACAGCTATAGAATGACTAAGAAAGAACGAGTTAATAGCTGTAGAGTGACTCAGAAAGGACGGGATGTACAGCTGTAGAGTGATTAAGAAAGAACGGGATGTACAGCTGTAGAGTGATTCAGAAAGTACGAGTTAACTGCTGTAGAGTGACTCAGAAAGAACGGGGTGTACAGCTGTAGAGTGATTCAGAAAGTACGTGATAACAGCTGTAGAGTGACTCAGAAAGAACGGGATGTACAGCTTTAGAGTGATTCAGAAAGTAACTAGAGGAAACTAGAAGCTGAGCGGCTGATGCCAAGATAACTCAGTTTGCATGCATTGGATTACTGGGTGGATATTCAATTTCTCTGTGTCAATTACATGTGGCCTTACTTTTATTATATACAATTTCCTCGTGCAATTCTCTTTATATCAGACAATGTAAGCTAATAGTTCGTTCATATTTCTGCAACATGCGCATCATAGCTTTTATAGATGCAAGTTTTGATGCAGGTGTGGAGAAACTGTCGATCAATTATGGCCCATTCTGTCCAACAGCATAGCTCGGAGGTCTTATTACCTTTACTATTTCAACAAAAGAGGAGACTAAGTAATCCATAGTTATTCCCCTTTATAATCACTAATATTCGAACAACAGCAAACATATGTACATCAGCGCTATATCTGACTTTCTGTGTGTATGGCTCGCTCTATGTATTTTGTTACTTTTCATATCCAGTACAAATGATTCCCGGCCAACCACAATCTGAGTAGGATGAGAGTAAGATGTGTAGTATATTTTTGGTTGTTTCACGAAGAATGGTTTTCTGTATAAAGACTGCGCGAAATTTCTACTGCCGGGCATGGTGACGTCTGCTCGTGGGTTTGAGTGCCTTGTTCCATAATTGCTAATGATACGAACTCTTCACCTTACCCATCTCGAATGTTAATTTGTTCTGTGATCGAATTCAAAATCGCCATTGATTCAGAAATAAAGCCTCATGGTATAATATTAATCAAAATTGCTGACAATTTGGTAAATGGAGTGATAAATTCTCAGATTCCAACCAATTCCATTAAGATTTGTTTTCTCCTCCACCTTGGAAATTTGAATAGCTTGTAGAAGATAAAATAGAGTGAACAACGCCCGTATAGAAATTGCTATGCATTAGTTTCACTTGTATTAAGTGGGAAGATCTGATTATGATATTAGTTTTTATTAAAAAATTTATTTACAGTTTAATGTGTCAAAAATGGACTGTCAAATCTGAAATTGAAACTTTGAAACGTTGAAAAGATCGAGAGCCTGGTATAAGCATACATTAATATACTATTTCACAGCGACCGAGCGATAGTCAATTTGAATACTATTATTGTCGCTATGTAAATTAGTAAAAAATATCAAAGTACAAAAGTGGTATATCTACGGCTCACCATGAAAAGATAAAATCTTTCATGCCAAGAACATTCTTGATTTGGGGTGAATGAGGAAGAACATTCTATTGGGAAGAACATTGTTCTTTGAGGAAGAATGTTGTATTAGGAAGAATGTTCTTCACGTTCAAAAGAGAATGTATTATTTTGCTGGCAGTGAGCCATAAATGGTGCTACTGACAATGTGTTTATACAGTCTGATGCTTGATTGATACCCAATGCAGTTTATAACTACCCTACTCTTTATACTATTCTTATTCTTAGTGCGCTTTATATCCCTGCATTTCTCGCTTTTTTTCCTACTGAAATAGTCCACTGACATGTCAAAGACATAAATGCATTTTTACTTTTGAATTTGCGCGCGATAAATTTTTTAGGCAGGAATGCATGCGGCTGGTTAGAGCGATATCCGAACACAACGAAGATTTTAAGGTTTCTTTTAGGTAAAGACAGAATAAATCGGTTACAGCTTCTATCCCTGACTCGTGCCTCGAGGTAACTAGTAGGGACAAATTGGACTCTGTTGACAGTATGTAGTGTTTAAGGTGTACATCACGTTTAGCTTTGTCACAGCCGAGATTTATGCAATGACCTTTTCTTCATGCACCGACCGCCATTCCTTGTTGTTAGGACACTCATGCAAATTTGTTACAAGCAGCGGTTTTTTGTATCAGAAATAGCGGTGCACATATACGGGAAGTGTGAAAGGAGGAGGGTCTATTTCTTTATTAGTGTGCGCAAACATAGCAACAATGATCCAGTAAAGAGCACCATTATGTTCTTATACAAAAATTAGTTTTACAAGTTGATGAAACATGGTTTTGATTTTGAAGTATGGCCCAGCAACCACAAGTTGGCTAGCTTGGTATTACGTATAAGTTATTAGGCTTCAATTCCTATTTCCCAGTTTATATCTCATCGCACATATCCTTGTATTATCATTATTATTATCTTCATTATTACTGCAGTCTTACAGTAATAATTACTTTTTTGTTTAGCTTGTATTGCGCTAGTAGACGAAGCTACGAATCCACAGTGTGTTGACTGTAACGCTTGAACAATTTCCTCCTTAGGTCCGAGTAAATTTTAATATTATTCCCATGAAGCAATCATGATGTTGCCGTAATACACGCGCGTGTTGCGCGCAATAATCCGCATAGAAATGATGTAACGTGTGTGTACCGATGTTCTGCTACAGAGCATTATGTTATTGTTGTATATGACTTAGCCATGAAGAGGTTGATGCGTTTCGCTGCATTATTTTGTTAACTATAATAATATAAACCTCAAATGAGGTCGTTCATTTTTCATAAAGGTAAATAAAGTCGACCTTTCGAACAATCTTGGAGTTCGTTATTTTTGGTGTATATATATATATTTTTAAAACATTTAGTAGTTTACTGACACGCTCAATTTGTGTAAATTTATATTCATTGATCACCCCGCAGTCTGCAGATGGACTGGTTGGTGAGTGGAATGTCTCCTCAAACGCGTGTCTCCAAGCGTAATACGCATCACTGGAATACAGGCGGTAGGTGGGGCAGGCAAGAATTTAATAAAAATCCACTCTGGCAGTGTTGCATCTTGTAATTTATTTACCTGATCTATCAATCAGAAGGTATTACTCTCACGACGTGATACAAGCTGTCTTAAAATTATAGTATCATCGATATGATATCTAATATAACATCTAGTTTCATACAGAAATAATTCAATATAAATTATATAATAATCATTTGTATCGGAGCATAATTCCGGGGTTATGTGAAATGTGAAAGTAATTTCAGTTATTAGCTTTGATCGTCATTCTTGGATCTCAAAAAATAACGCCAGGTACGCATGTACAAGCATTGTGAAATGCAATTCTTAGAGGGAAATTTATTGAGTCTTTGTACTTAAAACTGGTAACAACCATGCCTAATCTGTGTCGGTAACAAAGAACAAATTACTGAAATAAAACCTTCTATAATAGCATTTCATCTATTGTCAAATAGTCCACATAAAATTACCATTTAAAACAAATTAAGATGCGAGCAAGTGTGGGTCGCTGGAATATTGTAGAATAAAACTTCGTGGTGGTGGTGGTGGTACAGAAGATAACTGTTTGTTAGTTCACCATCAATAACAGCACCACTGCGAAGGGTGTCATGGCGCGCGTAGCTACCATAAAACACGGACAAAATACAGGTCATTGCCTACGCCGGTACGCTCGCTCAAGAATCATGGAGAAACGAGGGATAAGATCACGAGACCATTGGTCAGAGAGATGAGTGGTCAAGCTGCACGTACAGTTGCCTCACACCAATCTGTTGGGGAGACATAATTATAATACTCAGTGGTGTGGGACACATTCAAACAATGCTGCTGACAGTTCCCAATACTACATTACGTTTTGTTATCAAATTAGTTCGATACAATTGGCATGATATTAGCTAGAATGCTGTGGCTATGTGTTTGAAAAAACTGTATCAGACATTACCTACGTACCTACGTATTTCGTTGGTTTTCAAATACACGCAGCAGTCTATTTTGCACACTGCATTAGTGACAAATGATGATTCTCCCAAGAACTAGAACTAATTTAATACATTTCACAGTAACATTGTGTTTTTCAACGCTGTATTCCTTATTGAATCAACCATAAGGGGAATTCCTTAGACATGCGAGTATAGCTACCAAATACAGTTATAACTTCAAGAAGTGTAGATATTTTAGTAGGTATGATACAGTCCGCGGTTCAATACCCACGCCTCAAGAAACTTGCCAGCCCAAGTGTGGACATGTCGATAGCTTTACTCCATAAAATATCCTAACGCCTACGTAAGCGTATAGACTGTAAATGGTTCCTGTTGCCATAGCGATAAACATTTGGAGAAATGACATTTAGTTACACCGGCTCGAGAATGCGGTATGTAAACGTGAAATTTTTTTTTAAGTTCTGAAAGCCTATGTTAGACTGACCTGTGTAAAGATGTTGTGAGTTTGGCTGACTATATATTGGGCATCTGCATTTTTGGCGACTTCCAGCTTTATGGTCCCAATGTATACATCGCTACACAAGGTCCAGAAGTGGGGCTCGTGTACACTGTACACTCCGTCCAATTGGCTTACCTAAACCACACAGTGCGAGTATACACGCCAGTCTATACATATACATACGTACAGAATGTAGCTATATATACCAATGTAGCTATATATACCAATGTAGCTATATATACCAATGTAGCTATATATACCAATGTAGCTATATAAACATATATACCAATGCAGCAATATATGCACATATACCAATGTAGCTGCTATATATATATATATATAGCTATACATATATAGCAAAGTAGCTATATATAAATAAATATCAATTCAGCTAGTACAAGTTGCCAGTAAATATCCAGCTTTATTATTAAAATTTTGTCCAAGTCTCTGTCAATCAAGCAATCCTACAGAAGTCATTAAATCTTGGAAGATAGAAATGGGATTGATGAGGTTTTAATGAGCCTTTACCAGTGCTGAACTATCGTTTTCTCTGTGGACACCCTCAAATTATTGGCAGGCTGAGAGGTCTTCAACATGCAGTAAATGCTTATTACACCACACCGCTGCGTCAGTACTGGACTCTATCGTATAAAGGGGACATACTGTATGTATGATAGTCTGTGTCTTACTCTGTGGTAGCATGTGGGAAGTGAATTTTCTATAGCAGCAGGGGTTCTCTGCATGAGGATACCAGCAGAATCGCGGAGTAACGGAATAACACTGAAAACACAAGATGTAGAATAGTAAGAATAGTCCCAAATTGCCCCTCTTACTGCAGGATGGTGGTCGACAACAAAACAAGAAAAGACAACTCTGTAATAAGTACCAGCAACACCTCGAAATAATTTTTGCTCTCCCGTTGTATATTGAAATAACTGATTGTAAAAATTTGCACTGGTACTTCCTTATGGATCAGCCGATGAGTGCGTTTGCTTGTTGCTTTTGTGTACAATCAGTAGACAGTGTAGGGAACTCACACCATGTACGGTATGCTGTATAGGGGACGATTGTAAAGGAAATAGTTCAGAGACAGGGCTACCTGATGGTGATGAGAATCGCGATGAATATAGAGCATATCGGGTCAGCAATCATCCAACCAAACGCGTGAATTAAACCGGACGATATGATCACTCCGACACTGCCCAGCGTGTCGGCGAGAATGTGGAGGAACACACCTACATGAATTCATAGATACAGACGACTAACCTGAACTGCCCAGCAGATATATATATATAATCATCAAAACACTGTGTAGCGGGTAGACCAGAATGCCTGAGAAATACACATATATGGGATTACAAAAGATAATATTTGAATACATGATTATAGACAAGACTTAATTATATTTACGTTTTATTATATTTTTTACTTTGATTATATACTTTATTTCTGATTTATACATGATATCACGAATAAATGTAGAGAAACAGAGCAAAATGTGTCATTTAAACGCTATATAATGCGGATTTTTTTTTATTTTCTGAGCCTAATTAGCTCAACAGGAATTAGCATGCACAAAATTTTAGCTAAATATTCGACCTATGCCTACATTGCGTTCTCTCCGCTCCGTCTTTAGATCCTGTCGGAGCATTCGTCTTAAGCACGACAAGATTTCACGCAAGATTTTGAATCTGCGGCAAGCGAATATTTTTCCTTGCCTTGCGTGAAATAACTCGCATAAGCGAGATATGTTCCACCGGGATATTACGAAAGATTCGAATAGAGTTGGGTTATTTAAAATCATATAATGAGGTGGGACCATCGTCTGCGAGACGCCTTCTACTCGTTCAGGAATGAATAGATATCCAGCAACAGTAGTTAGCAACAAGATGTAGATCAAACCACTGTTGAGAATATTCACCGTGGAGGATTTGATGTTGTGAACTATGCCCCGTCTTTGGTTCTCCATGGCTGTGTCCATGACCTTTGCCGTGACTGTGTCCGTGACCTTCGTCGTGACTGTGGCCGTGACCTTCATCGTGACTGTGGCCGTGACCTTCGTCGTGACTGTGCCCATGACCTTCGCCGTGACTGTGTCCGTGACCTTCGTGGTGTTTACTGTGATCGTGGCTGTGTCCGCTGTGGTGGGTCTTGGGTACGTAATCATCCATACCTGCAGGCGAAATGATAAGTAACTGTCGCGGATACGAATGTTTGGTTCACTATGCACTGCTGATTCCCTGGCCAATTAACGTGTAGGGCAAACTTAATGTACACCTAACCACTCCTGCATGACATTGTTAACAATAATATATAACAGTGTGGCTCTGGATAAACCACAACTAAAAACCGAGATATATAATAAAAGTGTTGGAAATCATGGTATTATTTTATATTGCCCAATACTGAAATTATACATGGACCGTACATATAACTCACCCAAGCCATGACTGTGTATCATGGAATTGTGGCTGTCACCGAAACCGTGAGAGTGACCATGGTCCCCTGAATAAAAACATGACATAGTTTGGAATAGAATGGAAGTTTTTATTTGAAGATATAGATATTGAGTCTCCCTCAGTCTTGGGTCTCATTCTCATGCTTCGTCTGATACAGCCAATCTTTATCTTTCTGTAGACATTTTTTCTATATGTCGCCTTGGTTTCATCCAGCTTTGCTATATAAGATGCATCAGAGGGTACATCTCACATGAGATCGCTGTTATCATTCTCTGTTCGTTGATTTTATCCCGTCTCGACTACTGTAACTCACTGTTGCTTGGTGTCCCTTCATATATCATCCATCAATTGCAGCTGGTTCAGAATAATAGTGGCTCGTGCGATCTATCAGCTCACAAAATTCTCTCCTATCTCTTGGTGTCTTGTAGATCTACACTGGCTGCCCATAACACAGAGGATTACCTACAATGTGCTGACTTGGGTTCATAAAGCTATGCGCGATTCTGGCCCTGCGTACATCAAAGATATGATCTCCAGATACCCCCCCCAGATCTGCTTATCTGTCTCTGGCGGCTGTTGGACTGTGCCGTTTGGCCACAACTTGCAACCGCTGCTTTCGTTTTGCTGGCCCTCATTTATGGAATTCACTCCCACTTCAAATGAGAAGCTTTACATGTTTCAGGACTTTAAAATCAACACTGAATACATCTTTTTATGCTAAAGTTATCCAGTTTTTTTTCCACTGTGGACCACTCTGTGAGAATGCATTGCATGGAATGGGGGAATATAACGGCCAAAATATATTATTCTCATTACTCAAGAAAAACGCGAAATCCACTATGAATAAGTTAAATGTCTTAACTACCCTACCATAGGCCGTAATGATGAAAGACGCTGAGTAAAACGTATTAAATAACTTTATAGAAAGGTACGGAAAAAAGAAAAGCCAAATGTAGTTTAATACTAAAAAGGCCTCCATATCAGTTATTTCAATAAACAAAACAAAACAGCTACATGGTTACATAGTCTGAGCGCTGTGGCGGGTATTAATGGTAGAGGACCGACTTACCACCCCCACCCCCGTGGCTATGACCATGCTGGAATGCAAAAATGCCGATGATGTTCACGATAAACCCGGCAACGGAAATGACGAAGAGTCGGTCGTGGTGGACATGCGGAGGTTCGTGCATCCTCTGTAACATGCAACAAGTCAAATAAAATAGCTATCTAGTCTATTTTTGGCATGGGAGATAGTGTCGATCGATGGGCGAAATAATACTAGTTCTAAAAAGTAGAGTAAAAAATTTGTTCAAGTTAACTGAAATGAACGTTAGATGTAGTCATCCCTCTGGTCCAGTGATGATGTTTATTACAGTAATAATAAGCTGACATATCAGTCAAGTTACGCTATATCACACTAGTTAACAAATTAAAAAAATATAATGACATTCCACTGCAATCTCCGAGGGCACACTCTCCTATTTAGTATGACCCACAGTTCCTGATTATTTTTCTTAATGCAATTCAGAGCTTTGAATCTCAAAAGATTTGTATATGCCCGAGTCCAAAATGATCAAATACATTTATTGAGAGGTGTTTTATATTGGCGGCCGGAAAATATCGATTATGCGCAACTTCAAACGAATACATGTCCAGTTTTCAAAAAATATACCATAACTCGTGTCGTAGAAAGCAGTACCTGGGTTGTTCTCCAAACCCCATGCTGCTGCTGCTGCTACTACTACTACAGCCAAAACATTACTGAGTATGGGCTCAACTTCATGAGGGATGCAGGATGGAGTCAATCAACATGTAAAAATATCTCAAGATAATGATTTATTCATACGCTCAACCTCGACTGCTTCCGAGAAGATGAAGAATGCGATGAACAACAGAAAAAGGGCATTGACAAAGCCCGCCAAAATCTCTACACGAACAAATCTGCAATGTAATGCACATTCACCTCGCGCATATCGAGAATGTCCGCATATTAAATTACATTAAATAAACATAGCACAACATACGGAGGACACGGTTTATGGAATATCTCAACCGGTGGTTGAGTGACTTAATTCCATTAATTAATAAAGTAGCAATCATTTAACTATCTAAAACATGTTAACTTAGGTTCTGATGCAGCTTATACACTACAGCCGAACACATACACACGCAATCTATGCCAGTGCATTTCCAGAATACCACAATAATGAGTACAAATATTACAATATCAATCAGTTATAGCAAATGCATTACACTTTAGTAACGTTATATTGTTGAAATACAATTTTTTTTAAGTCATATAGCTCCCAGTATGACAAGTAATGACTGACAGGTGAGCGATTGATGTAAACGCCCCGGCACCCTGATGTGTAGTCACACTGTGCCAGTGAACTTAATGTAACAACTTTCAACAGTTCTGGGTTATTACAGTCACTACGGGACATTTAGGCACGCGCATCTGATGGATGTATTAGGTTTGTACGGCTGTTGCACCAGCTGTAGCAAACAGTGAATAAAACTGTCTATTGTCTGTGATTTAATAATCGAATTGAGAGAGTAACATGCGGTAAAATGCGATGACAAAATGCCGTATTAATGATAAAGTAAACAAGGCGACTTGACACGGACCAGAGAAATTAAAGACAATGAGCGAGTGTAGCCAAGTCGTAACATTTAAAGATCACATTGCATCTGTAGGGGAGATATACTGCTGTGAATCACGTGACCTACCCATATGAATACGCCGGGTTAGATCTCCACCGAGAGATGATTGACGCAGCAAGGCCCGCGAGGAGAGCGGTGCAGTCGAAAAACATGTGGAACGAGTCAGAAATGAGACCTAGGCTGGAAATGCATCAGAAGCTTCCTCACTCGTGAGAAATCTTACGCGTAATACAATGGGGGGGGGGGGGGGAGAATTTGCAACGAGCGGTATTCTGAAGCTATTTTAAAAGAAACGCTATTCCACTATACCCTGACCTGTATGATTACTTTATTCGACATGTATCTAGTAATATTTCCTAGTTCAGAGGGGCGAGGGTTAGCAAAGGGACTATGAAATGAAATATATTTGATTTGAAGTGCACTATTAGCAACGCTGACTAACACACTTTACATCAATGAAGAATACACATTAAAAATTAACATAGCATAGAAAACATACAGTACTAGCAGGAACAACTGTATTGATACAATCATATATCTCCAGTATAATCTGTATGTCATGGTGCATGCCAACGCCTGCTGCAGCTCACAATGCGCACTGAGAAAGTTATCTGAATGCGTAAAGTGTCTAATGCAGTTATTTGATGATATACCTATTCACACGAAATAAATAGTAACAACCATTGCGCAGGTATGTACAGTTTGTCAAAATTACTGGAGAGAAATGCACAGAAAAACTTCGCCCTTAATGAAGCCCAAAGCCACAACCTTGAGATAACAGATCTGGTATTCTAATTGAGGAGTGGTTTATTTTCTATGTTGTACATTTCTCCCTTGTTAAGTACAAAACCACATTAGTTACCCCCCCCCCCAAAAAAAAAGAAATGTGTCAAAATTAAGAAATCGTAAGGAATATCAGCTATTATCAGGATCCACGCTGGTTTAAAATTTCTTGTCGCCAACAGGATTTTTTTCATGTAAATTGGAGAAGCCAAAATTTAGGACTTCAGAACTAATTTCCAAGTTTTATTTGCGTTAAATTTTTATTAATGAAAAATGATAGAAAGAATACCTACTGGAGTATTATACAGATTTTTAAGGATTACAAACATAGCTGATAAGCTATAAACGATGATGGAAAGGCAATGAAATGATTTAATGAGTATTACTGTTACCCTTTATAACACTAGGATTATCACTGGTTATCAGCGTGCCAGGTTGGAGACATGTCAAATGCAGATGTTTCTGTAAAGTCTCGCCCTCTCACGTAATGCAATCACGTTCGTTTATCTCACACTGAGATGATGGCTGCGCACTTACCGTCATGTTTCTATCATTTAGCCGTTTGATTATAGGATGTTGAGGTGAGAAATTTAGCGAATGAGGTGTATTAACCATAGCATTTTTGTCTTCTAGCGTTTCAATGTAACCATTTCGTTAATAACAAGACTTAATTTTTTTATCGCCACCACTGCAGTGTTGGTGCCAATTGGCGAAAAACACGGCAGTATGAACCAAAAAATGGCTAACATGATCAATTCATATATTGATTATAGAATATCTTAAGGAATCAAATTATACAATAAAGTGCTATCATATAGATAGATATAATACCTGTTAGTCCATATTCCATATGATAATTCCACAAAAGCAAATGAGAGATTCAGAAGTAAAAAGAGAAACAAGTTTCTTGATGTTTTATCCGAGAATATCAATCTGAAATGTATGCAGAAAACAACATATGTTAGTTATCTCTACCAGATCATTCTATCTATTCCAGCAATACCCGGTAAAAGCATGATTAGATCAGTGGAAAATTCTGTATAGCTTACAACTACAAGATATTTACTTAATGGTCATTAAGTACATAGTGTGATGGTATAAGTTATTTTATTGAATTGTTTTGACTTTTGGTATTACTGTTATGTAGTCTGCTTAAGAGCAGTTATCTGCTGTAAGCTTAATCAGTTAGTGTTACTGTTACTATTACTTCTGTATAAGTGTCATTAAATTATATTTAAAGATTGGAATGTGAAAGGCAGACAAGTGGGACTAAAGCACCAGGAAAAGTACATAATAGTATAATAATTAATGTTATTACCGTATATAAGGGTGTACAAGTCGACGAGGTGTATAAGTCGAGGTCACATTTTCAGTGAAAAAATCTGTGT
>WURV02179299.1:0-13448 GCA_011762755.2 Epimenia babai
TGGCGGAAACGACTGCAATGCGTTGTTAGAATGGAAGGTGGCCACATCGAACACATTTTCGTTTGAAGTTGTGTCTTCTACATCATTAATAGACAATAATTAACTTTGGATTGAGTTACAATAATTAAAATTGTCAGTCAATATGTGAAACGTGGAACTGCATTTTCTTGTGAAAGCGTATAATCTATGAAAATGAAGGCCCGAAATATGGCATAAATATGTGTTCATGATTTTAATATGAGTCAAGGGGGGGGGGGTGTCAAGATTCATTGGACCACCCTGTATATACCTCTATCATTGTACTTGCGCGGTATATGAAAAATAAAATAACATTAATTTTATAGACCGCAAGTATCGGCCAAGAAAGGATCGCAGATGCGGATTACAACGAACGTTTATGGCTCTATATTCAACGCGAATACAATACCTTAGACACTCGCATACCACCCAGTCAAGGATATCAAAGATGAGATGTGTCCTTTACATTTTCACTCATTCACCCAATGCCGCATTTCTTGTGTCTGTGAAAGGGTGCTACCATTAAAATTTTGTTCTTTTATATCATCGTATAGATTAACGAGGCTCACCGAAAGGATACCTTTTGATGCTAAGTTACAGAAACAGCATTCGGTACGCTAGCGTGGGCTGATAAGTAAGTTAAAGTAGTAAAATGTGTTTTATAACGTTAATAATTTCGAATCATAAACAACACAGAAAAACCGACTTATACTTGAAAGGAGCCTTGTTGCCAAACGGAACGCCAACGTGTAAATGTTTAATTTGCGTCCACATAACGTCTGGTATATAATAACTAGTTTATCCATTAACAAATAAAGTGACTCGGCCGAGTTGTCGGTGTTTACACATAGATTTTGCCGTTTTCGCGTTTGCGCGGCCGTCTACATACCCGTTGGTAGCAGACGATTTCCGGCCGTATTTCTAGGATTGTTCATTATGTAGCAATCTCTGCAAGGATACCCCGTACTCCACTGTACTGCACTGCGCGAGGACAGGAAACGTATTTACCTTTGGAATACCTCTCTAATCCGCGTAGTCTTCTTGCGACTAAGCAAATGTGTGACCAAACACGGGAATTGCAGGTCGTCACCAACGCTGGAAACGATTTATATTATTGCTTCAATGCTTATAGCTAAAAACTGTAGAGCACTTTTCGGCAGCATGTTTGCGCTATGGTTCTTTCTTTGACAGTGTGAATAATCCTTAGCGCACTGGCGCGATTTTGGCGGTGACCGATACAACGTCATTTCGTGCACCGTCACATTCCATCATGATGTATAACGGGATGGGCATAAACGGGATTTATCCATTCGTTACCGAGTCATTGTAAAACGAATTTGTAACCATAGCAATGGTTATGATTACAACGAACACGACGATGAGAGTTTTGTTCGTTCTTACACACGAAATCAAATAACATTTCCCGCTAATTTGGTTGGAACGATAGCAGACATTCATTTGCCAACTAGAAAAAACGCTAGTTTCGCAGAGATTTATCTGTCTAAAATATTTGTTATATTGCTTTTTAATTTCTCCGCGCCGTCCATGCGGAGCTGAGAGAAGAACGAGTTCAATTGGCGGCGAGGCAACCCGGTATTCGTCAGGATATAAAACATGCCATCATACAGCGACTCGACGTACTAAAAATGCAATAAAATTGCTTTCGCGTCGAAAACCCCATAGTTTAAAGCTGACCTTCGTCAATTTGTAATCTTACAATAAAAGCGGCACGAAAACAAAACGTTTGAGTTATCGACGACGGGATTTTGAGTGGCGTAGCACAAACGTTTTAAAAACAAAAAAGTGGGTCGCCATGTTGGATATATCGCAAATTACGACCAAAAAACAACTAACAACCTTTTCTTTAACTGCAATATGTAACACGACTTTTTGTATATGACGTATACCTCGTCAGGTGCACCAATTGTCGTAAAGTGCACCATTTCAAAACCGCACTTTAAACTCGTTTACGTCGCTAAATGCGTGTACTCAACATTCGCAGCTCTGTAACCTACGACAAGGAGCCTCACGCATTCCCGGTGAATATTTGCCGTGTTACGAATAAACGTAATTCCAACTTAAAGTTGATCGTCAGAAGCAATGGGGATAACAATGAAATAAAAGAAAAGACGCAACGGGACAAACACGACTAGAACTGCCCGGAGTTTGACCCACCTATACCTTCAGCTTCGTATGTCGACGCTCTAACTCTAACTGGGCTGTCTCGTTTCCTAATTAGAACATTTGCAATAATCGTACCTGTTATACATGGCGTAAATATATAGCGCTATTTACCGAAGGTTGATTTTTTATCGACTTTACCGTTCGGATCCACAAACAGTTAATTTTACAAAAAATTCAACGATATATGATGATGTTCTTTCAGTGGAATTTCGCCCGCGAATAAAATAGGGAGTTGTGGTCGAAGTAATAATTGTATCAACAAATTAGTAAGTTAACTTATATGTATCACGGGCAGCTTTCACGATCGGCGATTTGTTGAATTTCTTAGAAAGATAGGCCGTGTTGAAGTCAGTCATTTAACAGCCGTAACGGCGGCCGTCAAAGTTTCGTCCGGTAGTCAATAAAACGGCAATAAAATGAAGCCAAGTTTTTGTCCACTTTGTTCAGCGGAGCGGCCAAGACACGCTCGACAAAAGAACCGCAATTAAATCGTGTACGCGAAGAGTTACTGGCAATTAAGTAAGGAAATAGATCGAATCAAATGTCGATTGGCGCCGAGGTCTAAGTCACTGAGTAACAACATTATGGCTAATAAAATCGAAGTTAAATACTCGAGGTAGCTAACGGATCGATAAAATGTTTACATTACTGACGTTAATCAGGGTATACGGAGTGTTTGTATTTAAGAACCTTTCGAATACACCGAGAGTTAGCGAAATACACGAACGGAAATCTTTTGATGTTAAATCTACACGTGATTAAAATATTTTCTGAGATATTATAATCATAATATGTGACGCATACTCTCATGAATAAATTTTCTTTTGTTATAGCTGGATTAATTTTTATATATTTAGATGACATCGCCATTTTGAAACCTACTGTGTGTTTTACCATGTTCGAAAGAGCTAACTTGAGTAATTGCTCGAGCTTAACCCAAATTTCGATGTTTGAAATAAAAATATGTTAAAAAACCGGAAATCTTTTTTTGAATGTCATGCGGTAGAAATCAGTGATGAGAGAACCACAAGGGGCAATAATAATTGTTTTCGTGTAGTTATCTCCCATATTACAACATTTATTTGCATTTTAAATATCGTATCGCATTATAAAACGACTTTTTCTAGTGTTTTTTCAGCAAACGAGCTATAATGACGTCAGAATAGAATTATAAATTATACACGTGCTAGAAAAGAAAGTTAAAAAAAGGAAAGGCAAGTTTTTACTTTTACTCTGATAGTAAATGTCAGTCACACTTACGTCATTGATCGCCCCATTATGTGTCTATCAAATTCACAATGTTCCACTTCAATACACATCTTTTTCAATTTCCAGGCGCGAAAATCTCTTGCTTATTTCCGAGGGGGGGGGGGTGTGGCTAGCTTCGAACCACGGCACCACCGGTTCTATTCAAGCTCATCCAACAATGATTTCGGAATCTCCAATATTTCTAGATTAATATACCTTAAAGATGTTACAGTCATTTAATGCAATGTGAGAAGGAATTCTTTAAATATTTTATTGTTGTCACATATTTGGTAGCTTGGAAGACACCCCGGGCCTTACAAATCAGAGGTTTGATGTTCTATGTATCGTGTCGAACGCCGATACGCTTTGGAACACGGTGCTTTTGAAGAACGGCTAATAAATATTTAATTGCCGTCGTTATTGTGCGGAAATTTACATTTTAGCTGGATAGGCAGATTTACTGTAACATATGTAGGGCGTACGACGAATTTTGACAAAGATCCTAAACGATGTGAAGAAGCACTCATCGTAAAAATCAGCTCTACGGTCGGTAAATTTTTACGAGCGCTCGTAAAGAACGCAGGCTTGTATACATGTATGCGAGTTGTGATGGGTGCTCGCCCGTTCGCGCGCGGGTTTTGAGGATCGGATTTTGTGTAACATGGAAAATCGATTGCCTCTACGTATATAGTGCATGTGTAATGGTTGGGAGAAAGAAAGGAAATAGATTACATGTGTATGAAGCGTCTGTAAGTGTTTTTTATATGGTGGTCGAATACGTGTATCTGTTACGTGTGTAATGGCTGGCATTATAGTGGGCAATCGAATACATGTGTATGGTGCGTGTGTAATGGCTGGAATTATAGTGGGCAATCGATTACATGTGTTTGGTGCGTGTGTAATTGTTGGTATTATAGTGGGCAATCGATTACATGTGCATGGTGCGTGTGTAATTGTTGGTATTATAGTGGGCAATCGATTACATGTGTATGGTACGTGTGTAATTGTTGGTATTATAGTGGGCAATCGATTACAAGTGTATGGTACGTGTGTAATTGTTGGTATTATAGTGGGCAATCGATTACATGTGTATGGTGCGTGTGTAATGGCTGTGTTAATGGGGGTCGCCGTGGTGGTTCTCTCATTAATTTGAGAGAAATTGACAGAAAATCCTCGAATGAAACTTTTGTGCATTTCCCTCGAATGCGTAAGGGTCAGAATTTATTGGGCAATAGATGTCTATAACACATGCAGGGTGGTATTTCGTGGAAAATTCAAATGAGGCAATAAAATTAGTTACTGTCACTCGCTGGGAACAGAATCGTCGCATATGGGCGAGTTGTATTCTGTGAATAGTAGTACGAGGTATGAACGACGCAGTTCCTTTACTACGTATTTACCAGCTTATTTTCTGTGATAGTAACGTACACGGAATCGGTAAATGCTTCCGCGATGACGCCACAATTCGCCACGGCTGCCTACGCTTTGGTGTGTACTCACCTTAAGTGTATCGATCCGAATTTGGCGAGGTTCGCGTCTTCACGCGATACTCCCGTGAAAAAAAAAACAGACCACGTGTATAAATCATTGTGATTAAACAGTGTTTTACGTCATGACGATGGCATATTTTACGCGAGTAATGAACAAATTTGCCATGCGCGAATTTGCTAACTGTAAATGTACATAATTGTATCTAACATTAATCTGCATTACCTGTACACAGTGAGGTGTTAATTTTTTATAAGTTAGGTAATTACATTATAGTCTTAAAGCGTCAGGCTATTGTTTCATGTGAAGTGTGTTCGACAGCTCTGCTAATAAGCACACTTTAAATAAATATATTTCATTTTATTTCATGGGTCGAAGTGTAGGCTATAAGTTTACATGGGCGTAAAATCCTCGCATATAGTAGGGCGACAACTGTAAATTAAAGTAAGCTTTGTTTGCGACCGACTGCTGACATAGTAATTAGAATAATAATTATTAAAGTCGTTTGACAACAGGCTTCCAGCCCGCTAGGTCAGTAAAAACGTCGCTACAATGGCGATTTGATTCCTTCCCAACAACTGTCGCCGGTGTGCTTCAGGCATAACGCGGGCATAATGTTTCATTTTATCACCGATAGTCCGCGAGGCGGTAATTATTTTATGGGAGAAAGGTGATTTTATCCCAGTTGTGACCGCGTTGTGTCGTGTTAGGAATTAGTGTTTTACCGCTTTCGCTAGGGCTAATTTTATTACGCCATTTCATGACGCAGACTCTACAAACTAATCGCGCTGAAGTGAAATAATCCTTATATTGCGCACTGTACAAGTTACTGTATTTAACACTTCAAACGGGAATAGTAAAAAATCAGCAAATCAGCAAGGCTTGAAGCGCTATTACGATGAGGGGAGATAATCCGCCGCTCAAACAGGTTTGATCAAGGGCAACCGGAGTGATGGTGTTTTGCTTATTGCTTGAAGTTATGTATGGTAATTGAAATGAAACCAGATATGTACTAATGAACCGAGTGTGCCCAAAGCATCATGGCAACGTATGAAATAATCCCGATGCGATGATTTGATGCGCATATTTATACATAGTGACGACGATGTATCGAAGGGAGGTAATATGGCTAGGCGCTAAACACTCGGGGGGTATCCGAGCACGTAATACCGAGCAGGCGCGGGGCTAATTGAAATCTCTCTATTATGTATGCGGCGTCCAATGATGATAATAACAAAATCCGTTTCTTCATCATTTCATTGCGCGCTTGTCCAATATTTACGGCTCCCGAGACAATAAAGTAAATTAGAGTCCGGTTTTTACGACAAAGAAGGGAATTTTTACGATGTTCCGCGGTCGTAAACGATATTAATAATAGATACAGCGAGAGTATCTGAATTACGGAGGTGGTGGGTACGGTATGTTCTCGCAAAGCAATTACGTGCAGAATGCGCGGTGGGGCAGAATGGATTCGGTGTGCGGACGCATAGAAACATTGCGTTATGGGAATAATCGTACAGGCAAAAATGTCGTTGCGCGTCTTGGAATTGAATAATGTATACGGTTTGATGTGTTAAAACACTCAGAACCCCACCGAGAGGAGTCGTAGCAGGGTGGAATGCGGCAATTGTGGGTTTTTAGAAGCCATATATTGATTGAACTTGCATCAATAATTTAGAAACGACGCTATGGAATAATTATAGGTGTAGCGTTGTTCGATCGTTCGATCGCCATGCGCGCGCGCCTGTACCTGATGAATTGGAATACGTTCGTGTCTTCGATCTGCGCGTGTTCTTGTGTTCGACCCACGTGTGTTCGTGCGCTCCATCAGCAGATGTTTGTGTGTTTGACGAGCACGTGTTCCTGTGTTCTACAAACGTTATGTCATCTGTAATGCTAGAATTTGCTGCATGTGTAGCCTTTTGACTGACCCATCTCTGGCGAAATTTTTGTTACAAACTTTGACAATGACCAGTTTGCTTTTATATTTAGCGGAATTTAACAAAGTTGAATTCACTTGTACGCAGCAAACTATTCCTATTAGATTGTTGTTTACTTTATTAATGCGCTGTTTTTTTCTGCTGTTTACAGGCATCGTTCAGCCAGGCAGCAATAATGTGCCCAGGGGGCAGTTTTCTATCGTCGTCCGGGCAATGTCGGGTGTGTTCGTCTTGTAGTGAAGAATCCTTCGTTGTCCAGCCATGTTCGGCCACCCAAGACACCGTTTGTTTTTCAGTTCGTAAACCTGGTCAGACAATACAGACGCGTAGAGTAACAAACACAACCGATATACCCGAGAAATTGCTCAAGGATTATCCAATGTGCTCCGACAACAAGGTCCGCGTAACGAACCAAAATGGATCATACTGTTGCACGCAATGCGATTTGGGGTTTCGTACGAAGCGAAATTGTGACGCGAACAACGACACGGTTTGCGAACCCTGCGAAGCTGGCGTGAACTTTAGCGACGTTTCTCACTATCAGAAGGAATGTAAGACGTGTTCGACTTGCGGACCTAATTCTCGATTGCTAAAACCCTGTACACCGACGACGGACACTGTTTGCGTATGTGACAGCGGTTTTTACCGCCATCAAGACACCGGGAAATGTCTTCCGTGTAGCGCGTGCTCACCGGGTTGGGGTGCCATGAGAACGTGCTCAAATATTGACAACACGGTCTGCAAAGCTTGTCCCAACGGCACTTACTCGGATATTATGAGCGCTACAAACGGTTGCATGATATGTTCTACATGTAGAGACGAACAAGTCATGTTGCAGAAATGCTCGCCCGTCCGCGATACCGTGTGTCTCACGAGCGCCCTCTACGGTAAGTGTCGACGGAATTATATAAAAAATAAGCATATATAAAGCCAGTTATCGTCATAGCAACTACGATGTTATCATCTCTCTATATACTGTATATGCACTCTGTTATAGTAATGTCTTTGCCGAATACACGGAAATAACATACAGTAAGTCTGTGTTAATAGTTGAATATTTCAATATATTTTTTTATTTAACTCATCGGTTTCTTATTATTCAAAAACCTATAATATTAAATAATCTTAGTATCGGGTTTATTGTGGATAATCACAACGTATCAACAAATCGAAACCTTAACGGTGCCCGACGTTATAATATGAACGATAGTTATAACTGATCAACTAACGCTGATTGGGGCAGCGTTTTTAGACAATGCACGTGGTTAGAACTTTCCGTACCGATGGCTTACGTAATTCGTTACTAATTGAATGGTTTGGAAGCTAGAATTATTTTAGAAAACCAAACGCAGTTGTTTTTAGATACAGGTGAACTAGGTAGCACGGGTCATTGTCAATAACGAAACATTACACATCCGTGACTATTGTGATTTCTACAATTAAGGACCGACTTTTTCCCATAGGAACTGCCTCAAGTTTTTGATAAAAATGTCCTAGTTATTACGAATACTCATGTATTCTCGTTTTCTAGGTACGAATAGTTGTTCATGACTCTTTTAATAGACTTTTCGCTAATATCTTAAATTGAAACTCTCTGCATGAGTATAGAAATGTATTAGCGTCATGCGTATATTTCCTTTTATGTAATTAAATACATGCCTATTATATAACACGCATGCACGATGCTGTATTTCAGCCAAATACAAGAACATTAAAGGCTATTCATCATCGCCGATTGACGTTGACTCACTCAACGCGGCCTCGCCCGTAAGAACGGGTCACCGGGTGACACGTGACGTCGATGTTATCCCCATCTACTGTTCGATGCTGGGACTCGTGGTTGTCGGCCTTTTTGTGTACGTGGTGATCAAACACACGCGGCGGGTGAGATCGCAGAGGGACAAATGTCGGCACCACGAGGACGCCGAATACGGCCACCAGCAGACGAATGACAGTGGCGTGTTTATTGAACAACAAACCGAACCGCGTGAGTTTTACCAAGTCAATATACCAGTCACGTCCTTCATTTACGTCGTTAATTTACGTTTCTAAATTTCTAGTTAATATGTACCCCATTTTGTATATGGTCAGCGTCGTTACTGAGGGAAAATCACATG
Organism: Epimenia babai; assembly: GCA_011762755.2. Classification (NCBI taxonomy): domain Eukaryota; kingdom Metazoa; phylum Mollusca; class Solenogastres; order Cavibelonia; family Epimeniidae; genus Epimenia; species Epimenia babai. The sequence continues at coordinate 8,996 of WURV02179299.1, forward strand.
CGATGAAATGGAAGTGAAATTATCCCATTTAAGTCTATAAATATAGCAGTTTTGTGGGTTTTTTTCAGTCACGGGAAAATCTCGATACTGCCAGGTGTCGCTTGCGCGACGAAAAGAAATCGCGAGCAAACTGCACAAAGCGAGTAAAAATGGCGGAGACTGGAAGAAACTCGCTCAGAATTTAGGTAGGCCAAATCTCCTAATCCTTATTCGATTATACTGTATTGCATTTTGTATAAAGGGCTGTGTCGTTCGGCTCCTGACTATCAGGACAGAACGAATGAAAACAGGGAGCTAATAACAAATTTCGTTAAGACATCTATCAATCAACTCTTTACCTATAGATTTACCTATTCCACTGTCCCGATTGAAATTAGTCACCGATCAAGCGAGGTTAACTGCGACGAAAAATTGAATCAACCAATGTGAGTTATGATATTATTTGAGGAAACCAACTCTGTTTTATATATATATATATATAATATATATATACTTTATATTTCTGATTACGCTATGTTTCGTTTTTGTTTTAGGTTACGACAAAGAAAGAATATCGAAATTTACCGCATTGGCCCAATCCTATAACTCGAACGCCGCTGAACTACTTCTCGACGAATGGAGCCGACACGAGAATTCTACTATTAGCAAACTGTCGAAAGCTTTACATAAAACAAACAGACAGGAAGTCGCGAAACTTTTATTATACGCACAATGTGTTATGACTGAGTTGCGTCCCCTTAAGTCCACTATAGTGCTTTGACGTGTTTTGATTTATATTTTAGAAATTATAATTTAAGAGCATTGACATGATTATAATCTGATAAAAATAGCAATTTTCTATTTGTGATTTATAAGACGTTCGATGTGTGTATATGAAATGCTACACTAAACTGTCAACGATTATATGTGACGTATATAATAGTAGTCTGTTTTCTTGTTTAATACGAATATTGTGATAATAAAATTCGGAAAGCAAAACGTGGTGTTTTACAATCGTTACGGCAGAAGAGATGTTCCAGTCGATTTCTAAAGGGAGATAAATGTTGACCGAAAATTCAACGTGAGATCATTATGTCCCGTGAGAAACTTGTGTTCGGTTATATGCAGGTTCCCCGTGTTTCCCCATTTTAAAACGGAGTAATCTAGCAATCTGATAGTGAGACGACGAGGCAACGATCATCTCATGTTAGTTGTTCGTCGAACACTTACGCACTCCTCTGTTGAAAAACCCATTGCAACACCCGATTATTTGCCCTTTGCCCTAGTTTTCCCTCGTGTCTGGACTTCGAGTATACACGTCAACTCCTGATGTTTCCAGTCGTTCGACAACTTTCGAAACCATCTTCATACGTGTTCAGAGGAGGCAGTCAGCGTCTAGAGCCATGGTTAGATCGCTGGAATTGGATCCACCAAAAAACCGCGCTTCCGTCTCCGATCTTGCCAGTACTCTAGCTGTGGCTTAAACGTCGTCTGCTCGTGAGGATTTGGATAGCCCTGAAAGTGTCGTTATCGGAATGCTTTTTCCCTCTCACGTTTTTGTGTTTTGGATACTCTTGTGATGATCCCTATAGCGCTTATCTCTCCGCCATTGTGTCGATCTTATTGTAGATAATTATCGCCTATATCAGATACGAGTGTCTGAGACGTGTAGGCCGTCTGCAGACGTTTGGAACCGGTATCGTGAATGGACGACGAAGATCAAGAGTCTGTCTAGACTCGGTAATTTTCATTACAAGGTTTACCCCACTATAAGTAATTGAGGCTAATCCTTGCTTCCTGTTAATCACAGCATACTTACGCGCGCCTCGTAAAGCTCCAAAGAAGCCATTCACATTGAGTTAATCCACATATTACTACATAAACGCATGTTTACACCTATCCAAAACCTCACTCAGAAGTTATATTAATCAGGTTTCTATTGGCTCTAAGAATCACACAAACTTTTCATAATAAAATTCAACAACGCACTACGCATAGTAATAAACAATATATAAGTAATCTATCACCCGTCATAAAGTATTAAAATGACTAACACACACTAGATATGTACTATAGTGACTAATCGAATAATAATATAGATTTAAATCAGGCACTGAAAAAAGTTTTCAAACTAAATTTAGGAAACAACTAAAAATCCGTACCATACATACTCTCAATAATTGAAACTGTCATTTTTTCCAGTTGTAGGCCAAATAGCTTTTCAACTATAACACCGGAATTGGAGCTCCGTTGAATTAGATTTGATCAACTGGGTCATGAACTGCATTAGTGGAAGAATTGAGTCACAGGTTTGTTTCTCTATGCCCGATAAAAATCGTATCGAAATCACTTCAAAACACGCGGCAACGTCGAACGGAAAAAATGAAAATGTTATGAAAATTCCGGTGTTTTTCAATTATCATACCAGAATCTAATGATGAGATGGTGTATTAGGTAGTGAATGGAGGAGGTGCACCCAGTTTGTAAATATGATGGAAAACACTTATTATGATTTTCCTAATACACTGCAGTGAAAAGCTTCTATAGTCTAATAATTCTATAAAAAATTATACACCTTGTCGACTAACTGAGATAGTAATTCATAATAATTATAGTCATTTGTACGCCACCATAATCCACGACGGGCTCGGTGGCAAATAACACGAGCTTTCGCATAGCAAGTATACTTCATACTTATACTTCATATGTATATATATAAAGTATACTTCAGACTTATACTTCATATGTATATAAAGTATACTTCATACTTACACTTCATATGTATATCAAGTATACTTCATACTTACACTTCATATGTATATCAAGTATACTTCATAATACTTCATATGTATATCAAGTATACTTCAGACTTATACTTCACATGTATATCAAGTATACTTCATACTAATACTTCATATGTATATCAAGTATACTACAGACTTATACTCCACATGTATATCAAGTATACTTCAGACTTATACTTCACATGTATATCAAGTATACTTCAGACTTATACTTCACATGTATATCAAGTATACTTCAGACTTATACTCCATACTTCATATCTATATCAAGTATACTCCATTTCATACTTATTCGTCATACATATATCAACTATACTTCAGACTTATACTTCATATGAATATAAAATGATATCTGATATGTATCTTCTCATATGTAATGTTTAGCCAAAATTGAGGCCTGTGGGTAAAATCATTCACTGGCAAAGTAAAAATTGACAGTGAGAATCTGTTTGTAAGACAAAGCCATTCCCCACAAATTGTTTCTCAAAATGATCGGGTCCCCAAAACTTTTTTAGCGCTTGCAATTTGGCCCCTAAAAATGTAAATGGACACCCGTGATCAATGTCAATTAGGTTCTTCAATAACATCGAAACAACGTAAAATTTTACAAAGTAGTACCAGATTCGAGTGATGTAGTGAGATAATGTAGTGAAATTTGTTCTCTTACTAATACTACGTTCTAGCTGATAAAGTTTTGAAATATTTTGAAATCAGAAATTGTTGAATTGTAGAATCTTCACCCTTTATTCAAAGAAACAATTATTCACCAATACCTTGATCCCGGTAAAATCAGAAAGGATATGCGAAATTTCTAGAAACCACCGATAGAAAAAAAAACGGAATTCATTTTTTTTTATTGGGTCCTGGTTGCTGTTTTGCTGTTTTGGTGATAAGATCACTTCGCCTGTGTTCCGGTTAAACTCATATCGTAACTTTCCTACTCAGAAATATTTCGATTGGCTAAAAACGCGCGTAGGTTTTGAGTATTAAACAGGTTACGGGAGCGCGTTTTTACACCCTCTACGGATCGCTGGAGCCATTCATGATCGCAGCACGCCTCGATTAGCAAACGGTTCCTGAAACACATCCCTGACAATTAGAACAGAAAATAACAGCAATATATTTCTATACGAAAAATAAATTCGTACGAAATAATCTCTGCCCCTGGTGAGCCCCACAACATCGAAATGACCGGCCAGGTGGTCTAGCAACTGAACTAACCTGACTCATTAACGAATATGGCGTCATTGCATTATGAGCTACTAACAAGGCACACATAGTGTTATCTACATCTGCTGATATGCATGTACTGCGTTATCTTAGATATCCCTACGCAAACATGTTATCTTCATCTGCCCATACGCATGTATTGCGTTATCTTAGATTTCCTTATGCAAACATGTTATCTACATCTGCCGATATGCATGTATTGCGTTATCTTAGATTTCCTTATGCAAACATGTTATCTACATCTGCCGATACGCACGTATTGCGTTATCTTAGATTTCCTTATGCAAACATGTTATCTACATCTGATAGGGATGTATTGCGTTATCTGAGACTTCCTACACAGACATGTTATCTACATCTGACAGGGATGTATTGCGTTATCTGAGACTTCCTACACAGACATGTTATCTACATCTGACAGGGATGTATTGCGTTATCTG
>WURV02179310.1:0-30006 GCA_011762755.2 Epimenia babai
TATATGTATGTATGTATATTCTGATGAAAATTACATTATTACATGACGTTAGAGATTTGACAAACTACAGACATTCTTCATTAAGACAAATACAGTTTTGTCTCCTTTTACCAAAAAATTCATCTAATATAATTAAGTATATTAATTTATTATTAGCTCTCCGTTCATGATCATCAACCGCAAAATCAATATTAATGACACATTTGTACGTACTTTTATGTATGACTTAAAATTTTTCATGAAACATTGACAATAGAACGGTAGTATTTACAAGTAGAAAACAACACCAGTCACCATTGTCTGTAAAAGTGGTTGTCAACTGCTGCAAACGGCAGCTGCATGGCAAGTATAATATAAAATTATATTAGATATATAAATATATTAAATTTAAGAATACAATTAACTATAAAATTTAATAGAAATTTTTATAACATCTAGCTTTTAGTAGCTGTATATTTATTTTTACTCTTTTTATTATTGTATAATATATTTTTGAAAATAAAGAAAAAATTATTTTGAATACTTGATTTTAAAAATTTTTTCATAAGCTTTAAACTTGAAGCCAATTTTTTTTGATGTATCGGTTCTAAATTAACATCAAAAATAAATTATAGATATTATTCAAAATCAATAATATGTCAACAATGCTATTACTCCCATTTGTGAAGTTTATCAAACAGAATAGATAATAATTCATATCAAGAAATATATATAAAAAGATATGATAGCCTTTGGTCGGGCCTGAACCCACTACATATATATTTTTTCTGCTTTCTCTCTTGTTCATGGACAACTTTGGCTACTTGCTATTAACGCTATATCGATAGAATATTTTTGAATAGCAGTTAGGGAAAAATATATAATTATATATATTATTTTTTATTACTTTTTATTGTTCAAAATCTATATAGATTCGTTAAGTCTCACATTTTTACACTGGACTGTGAAATCATTGGGAAGTTTAATAAATTCATCGCTGCTCTGTTAGTAGATGCCACATGCTCCTCTCAATTTTCAATTTTTCTTTTCATATCCATGAGATTGACGCATATAAATAATACTTATGGCTGAGTTAATCAGAGCATTTAAGATAAAGTGGTTTGCGGAAGAAAACAAACTAAAACCACACATTCTAACTGTATGGTTCTTAAGCCTGCTTGCTACTGATCAAACTATTATCTTCTCTTAAAGAATTATAGAGTATATCTCTGATAAATATATTGACAAGACAATTTTCATGCATTGCTAACTGATTATATCATATGATTTCCTTTTTTCGATATTTTTCTACTATCCATTGCACTATTCAACATTGTTATCTATTTCGTTCTCACTATAAATGTACATAATTGTATCGAACATTGATCTGTATTACCTGTATACTGTTAGATGTTAATTTTATATAATTTAAGTAATTACATTATAGTCTTAGACCATTATGCTATTATATCATGTAAAGTGTGTTTCACAGCTAAGCTAATAAGTACATTTCACTCGAATAAATTTCATTTCATTTCATAACGATAAGTCCATCACGATGTATATATCCTTATCGATCCCTATATTTGCCACATTTCAACAATTTAAAAATTAAATACCCACAATTAATCAACATGAATAAATTGACTTTTGCTTCCAACCGGTAGTTTTTTAAATGAAAGGCAATCGGTTCGGTAAAAGACTTAAAATGTGTGACAATGTGTCAGCATGAGCCGTGTGTGATTCTTGCATGAAACAACCTATGATTGATGAGCTGTGGTGAACACTGGTCTGCGGGTCGACCAATAGACTGCTGGCTTGCCAGCGTCGGTGGTAGATCAATGCAAGCAAGAGAGTAGGGTCAGTTGAATGGATGGCACGGTAGAGCTATTGCTACAGTGGCTATTGTCGGAAGAACGGAATATTCGATTGTGTTTATAGTAAAAGCATTATGTCGATTTAAAGCATTCAGTACGACAGTCAGTTTATAGCTTTATTCTCACATTACCGGAGATTTGTAACTGCTGCCTAGAGAATCAATATTTCCCGCCACTCAGGTCTGTTGAATTATATTTATGGTGTTTTTATTGCCCTTGCCGTTAGGAGGTGTATAAGTGATGTATGTGCGCCGCACGTCTCGGCTGTGAACCAGCGAAGCATTGATGAGATTCATTTTTATCTGCAGAGATAGTGTGATAGAGACATTACCGTTGTTTATGGCCATATCATCACTGTCTCACAGGAGGGCTAATGTGTTTCGGAATGGCACAGCCATCAGAATGAAAGCATCTTCGTCTATCAAGCGCCGTTTAATCTTAGTAAATAGCCGTTAAAGAATTAATCACCATAAAAAGGCAAGCGCAATACTCATCGCGGTCTACTAAATATCTATTGAGCAAATTTCTTGCCATACCTAACTTATTACCGTATCCTGTTTAAAGTAAATTACTTTAAAAACGGTGTTATGTTCTTTATTCATTATAAAATTATGACTGATATTTGTCAGGTGAAATAAGATTGTGAATTAGATACAATACTATTCTAGCAATGTCTATTACTTTCCCCCGGCATGTATATAATATACCGTGGCACGCTATGCGAATATTGTATACTAGCGCAATTAACGAGAAATTTCTATATGCTTTGATGTTCCATCCACTGCCAAGTCTCTTTATATCTAATTATTCCCATCATCTCACAGTTTACTTAATGCTTGTAGCGTATACAGTATTACTTACAGCTCCTGAATTACCTATTTACAATTCCTACATAGCGGCAAACCCAACTCAGTGATTAAATCTTCAGTTACCGTACACGTTATTTTCTCTACTTACGTGTTTTTTTTTAACTTTTCCACATTTCTGTCTGATATTCAATCATGACTCCTGACTGTTATCATACCAAATCAATTGTAGGTACATGACCAAACCATATATTTATATGTACTATGTATTTATATGTTATATTATATTTATATGTACTTTCTATTGTGTTATACAATATATTTAGTTATTACACAAAATGTATATAGGCGCTATAAAGACATACTAGTTAGTAGAGCGCTCCAAAAAAATGAATTATTATTATTATTATTTATTATGGTTTGCTGCACTGTGTAATAAAAAAGGAAGGTGAAAACTTATGGACTAAGGAGATAGGTATTAACTCAAGCTTTCATAATTTCATAGACATTTTAAAGTGTTTTCATATTAACTTTTTCATTTTATATTAACCTCTGTTTTCCTTATTTGCTTTATTTGCCATGTATTTCGTAAAAATATTCCGGGATCACCAGTGCTAGCATTCACCATACCATTATTTGTGGCATTATCGACCATCAAGCAAGCAGAAATGAATTTCATAGTTGTTTTCCTTGTACACCAAAACTACTAAGTTACTACAAGCTATTATTAATTTTATATACTAAGGAATTAAAGATGAACAAAACCAATATAGTCAAATTAGATAATGGTATCTATAATGAGAGTGCAAACTTTCTAGACTTCATAAGATGAAATTGAATAGGACAGTTAAACTGAAATATGGAGCGTATCACATTGTAGTAATATTCCACCATCTTTATACACATGACTCCTGTGGTATCATGAATAACCATCGTTGATATAAGGTAGATACGAATCAGTGATCTATTTACAACCCTAGTAATTTAGTAGGTTTTTCTATGAAACGATGCACATCTTATGAATGCAATGAATTCAATATTGACACTTTTTAACACTTTAAGGAGCTATACTTTTCAGATCAAAATCCATGTTCAGGTATTTGGTCATGTGTTCAGTCAATTTTATTCCCGTTATTTTATTCCAGACAAGCCTCCCGACCGCGCCGCAGAAGATCGTCTGAACGTCGCAGACGATGCGACAAGACACGGAAACATCGTCTTCATTTTTCAAATTACTTAATCTATTCCCTTGAAGTGATTTTAAGTATGTGGAAATGAAACGCGTTTGCCAAGGAAATGCATGAATCACCATAATCGAGGATACGCGCTCGCCTTGTTCTCTTTGAATCATTTCCTCGCTATCTCGCTCGATATCATTCGAAGACTAATTATAAATTTGGTGACATCGGCTCTCTCTCCGAATTGGTCGTTTAGCTGCTGACACGATGTAATTAGACAAATGATTAACCTAAATTCTGGATGCTTATTGGAGTATTCACATATTTTAAAAGGCACCCTCCCGACTGTCTAGATCTGCACGAGAAGGTGAGAGCGTTCTTATGTCATGAAATAATATCTTCTTCACTTTTATAAATTATCTCATGCAATATATCGCCAAAGGATCCTAATTACCTTAAACATCATTTTAATATATTAATTATTTGATTATACCATATATTTTATAACATTTTGAGCGGAAATTATTCAGTGAAATATAATTTCAGTACAAGTAATCTAAAATTATTAAGTAAAAAATATTATTTATACCTCTATGAAATTATGTATAAAATAAATCACCAATAAAAAATCAATTTATTTCATTAAACATACAATGTTATGTATATATGACAAATACAATGGTAACACCTTTTATGACCAATGTTCTTGACTAATACATCAAGCCACAGTTCCACACCTCAATGTTATGTATATTGTACATAAAACAGAAGTGTATATATCTGAATATTTTCCTCGGTTCGCGTGCTTTATGAGCTGTTATTTCACATTGTAAATCTCAGTTGATCTCCATTAGACATATTGAGGGATTGTGTGGTATAATATGGGGAGGTGGTGGTATAGTGTGAGATATAGATTGGCCCCAAAAGTCATTACTCACTGCCAATGTCACTTCTCAGACCAGATGTACTACTCACGCTAATTAAATACATTAACTCTGCTCAGGTCTACCCTGTATGCCGCACCTTGCGCCCTGAACCATGTTTGGTAGATTTTCTTTTGTAAGAAATAATCACTTTAATTGAAGATAATGATTTCCGTTACCCTTGTGATTAAAAATATACCTAGGATTGCGAGATTTCGAATCCGATGGCTTTATATGGATATACCTGAATGGATTATATATCTCACAGTTCGTTGTTTGTGCATCCGTTGGTTGTGGCATCAGTTTCTAATGTTTAATATCATACAAAACCGAAGGTACATTTGAAATCAGCAGGTTCCCTTCAGATGTTTGAGTTGACATTATGTGAAACTTGCCGTAGCAAAGAAAATATTGACATCAAACACTATTTTTATATAGAATTATCTCCCCATGAATGATTTTTATTACTGTTATTGTGTGTTTACTATTGTCCGTAATATTGCGAGGAATATTGAAGATCGAATGTGTTAGTCATTGTCAAGGTGTTAACAAATATTTGGTTTCACGCAAACTTTGCACATGAGGAAAGTGGCAGTTTGTATATATATAGTCTAGGGAGTGTGAAAAGTTTTATGGTGTAAAGGATTCAATATTGTTAGCAGGTGTAAACAAGGCATTAATTTTTTTTGAAAACATCTTAATATGAGGTTACGAGTTTAATAAAAATCGACGCTAGAAAGCTTGTAATTTATTTTGAAAAAATTACATATTAGTTAGAAAGTACATTTTAACGAACCAAAATATAGTAATCCAATTAATTAATAAACTTTAGCCATAAAGTATCCCATTTCTAGCATAATAATAACATCCGGTGGTCAATATTGGCAACTAAATGTATATTTGAATTTTAACCCAAAACTTTTCCCAGTCAAATGGTGAAAGATCCGAATTGGCGTAGTTGATGCTAATATTGGAACTGAAATATATACTGGAATTATAGAAATTGAGTTGTTTACTAATCTTTTATTACGCTATGTGTCACTCATGTTTTACTAAGTGATTACAAGGTACTATAATACATTAATATAGAAAATACTTTTTTTTTAAATCCAATGTTTAAATCGAGAAAAAAATATCTTATTGTCACCATGTTAATGTTAACTCTAAAGGAGATCTGGGGTGCTGTGTTAGCCACATCGTATAATAACAAAAAGGAAAGGTAACGACTTATTGACTAACTAATATTATGATTGACGCAAGCTTTCAGGTGCAATCTTACACCTGATGAAGTATGGTTGTATATGAAAGATTGCGTTAATCATAGGGTGTTACCTTTACGTTTCGTTTTAGTGTGAACTACCTAATTAATAAATGATATTTTGTATATCGTCTCTTTGAATGAATAAATGACTGAAGAATACTTGGAAAAAATACTTTCTAAACATTGTAAACCTTTCGACATTCTGACTATCAGCGCATGTAAGTAGAGCACGTTTAACAGTTAATAAAAACAGGAAAATGTGTTATTGCTCTGAGAAGATAAAAAAACTATATGATAATAATGCAGAGCGTGGTATCTATTTATTTACAGTTATATAACCATCTCTATTCATAATATGCGCTGTTTTTACGCACACATATTAATAAATCCATCTCATCGCGGTAGTCAGTCACCGTTTCTCTCACAAGCTTATTTTTTGGACTATGTCCTATCTATTCACCGTTTGCTTTTATCCATTTCATTGACTCGCGTGTATTTCTGTATTTATATAATATATTAATATTCATATATTGTTTCTTGTAAGATTGTATTTTATGTTTGCTATATTAAAAGTAAGGTAGATTTACACACCGCAAGTCTTAGCCAATAGAAGCTTTCAGATCCGGTTTACAGTGAAGGTATATGGCAGCTATTTAGCGCCGATACAATATCTACACATGCATGTCACCAATTGCTGCGGATTATCATAGAAAAGCTGACCAGTGATTGGTTTCAGAATCACAATATTCAGTTACGAGTGTAGCACTGTCACCATTTAACTGTCTGCTTCCAATAAACCGCCTTGTATTCGATTTTAATAATAATGAAATACCTTAACCATGCACCAATCTGCTTGATTCACAATTCTTGTTTCGGTCCCCTATAGAGCAGCTGCTTTTGTGTCAGTCTCTTTTGTTACTGTACCAAAGTTATAGGACAGTTTGGTATCTCCACATGTCATTTATAATGCGATTTTAAATTCGCTAATTTTTTCATTTGTTGCATTGTAGGTAAAGCATTTCAGAAAAAATTTTTATAATAAAAAAATTACATTAGTTTCTAAATTACCTGTGGTGCATACGTAGTGATATTACGTTGAACATTTTATATAATAGGTGGGTTATTATATTTTTGGCTTACCTGAGCTTATGCTTCGTGAGCTTTTCTGATCGGAGTTCGTCTATTGTTCGTCAGTCCATCCGTCTGTACGATGTTAACATTTTCTTAAAAAATCTTCTCAAGAACCGCTTATTGCACAGTTCTGCTATTTGGCAGATATCATCCTTGGCTTGGTCTCGTCTAGATTTGTTCATGGTATCGTCATCACAGCAAGGGGGGGGGGGGGTAACTTCTGCCGATGTTCATATCTTCTTTTTCTTAAAAAAAATCTTATCAAGAACTGCTTATCGCAGAGGTCTGCTATTGGGCAGATATTATGCTTCGGTTGGTCTCTTCTAGATTTGTTCATGATATCATCATCGCAGCTAGGTGAGGTAACTTCTGCTGTTTGTATTTTTTCCTTAAAATTTTTTCTTCTCAAGAACCGCTTATAGCAGGAGTCTGCCATGTGGCAGATATTGTCCTTGGGTTAGTATCTTTCAGGTATGTTCAGCATCTCATGGGAGCAAAGAAGGAGAATTTCTATCGACATTTTTATTAGAAAGTCTTTATCTCCATGTCCGCTCAGTGCGAAGGTCTTCCATTTGGCAGATTTGATCTGTGTAGGTCTCATTCATATTTGTTTTGCGCATCTCTATTTAAATAATTAAAGGTGATTTCAGACAAGGTTCATCCACATATCTATATTTTCTAGCTTCGGTATTGAGATGGGTATTTTCTGGTCTCTTTGGCATCTTGTTTTTGATATCAGTCAGTCTCCTTGTTGTCTTCTCATTGTAATATCAAGATAGCCTCTGTGGTCACTTGTTTTGTCTTTTTCTCTTCTTTTCGGGTGAACGTCTTGAGGCCTCTTCGGCCTCTCGTATATTTCGTCTACTAAATTCTCATTGCGTAGCACCTGAGCACAATGCAGTAAAATCTGACTCGAGAAACTACCGTAGGAATCAGAGCACTTTTTTCTAAAACCACCATAAGAGTCAGACGACTGTTATATGCCGAGACGATTGGTTTAAAAATGCATTCACCTAGTTTATGCCATGAACTTATTTGCCATCCGAGTCAATTGTTAATAGACAAATCCATCATAAATTGTATATAAACACGCGTACATCGTGCGTCTAGCGCTAACCTTGCAATAAATGCCACACCTATATATAGTGTATTGATAGGCATTAGGAATTATGACAGCGCAGGGATATCTTTGTATATGACTCTTATACCAGCGTGATCCTGCAAGAACTAAATGTCATAATTATTTTCATCTCTCGTTGACACATGAATTCGTTGTGGATTGATTTTCTCTCCAGCTGAAGGTTCTTGTGTATATAATTACAGATAATTAGTGAAATAATTGAAGTCACAGCCGTAAATATGTAGTCGGTTCGTTGTTTTAATATATGCGATTTTAATGTTTTACCTATTCATTATGAATCTCTGTTACTTATTTATAATGTATACTATTCGGTAAAAATACCGGATTGTTTGCAATTTGTTTTTTTTCTACGCTGCATTAAGATGATAAATTTACTAACCAAATTTATATAAGTCGAATTACCATTACTGCAAAAGCCGATATAAAATCACTTGAATTTATGGAGTCGTATTGTTAATATTTATTATATATCAAGTTAGTTTATCAAAAAAACATTGTCTATCGTAAAGTAAACATTATACAGAATAGAATAATATTACAACATGACAAGATTACTCTTAAAATACAAGTTGTCACAGGTTTTAAGGTTTTATCGAAGAAAGAGTACGACTTGTATGTCATATACCCTGAAGTTGACTTCAAGATTTTCCAACAGAGTAATGATTAGCGTTGATTATAATTGGTAATTATAATACAACGTATCATCTAATTATAGCACTGTCGTTACATAGAATAGAAGAATATACGTATAATAGCTGTGAGTATGTATAACCCATAAGGTATGGTTATATGCAGTATTATTTCCCTTGGTTCAGTAAGTTTCCTTATGTCTGCAATAAGCAATTGTTTACGGTAAGCATATTTTAATAATGCTAGTTATAACGGGAGTGTATAATATTGCAATAACCAATATTTTACTTTAAACGGAAACGACTAATGTGGACTCCTTGATAAATAACATACCACGGTTGTAGTCGTGTAAATGAGATACTAGTACATCTGTCCTGTGGGGTCAACAGTATATGGAGTAACAGGATAGTGCATGGTAATGTGGAATATGACAAAGGTTTACTCATAGTTACTGAGGCGATCATGTTGCTGGAGTAGCGAAAATGAGGTCGTAAAACATCATAGCTTGGTTGATATGATGGAGTTGTCTGTTGCGCTTGGCTGACTACACATCGCTAGATGCATGTAACCTTACACATGTCTCATTATAATCCCTTACTTACAACACCCGCTAATCAATAACGCATCTAGTACCTGCGCAAAATGCATTAGACATGCTTCTATTATATTGTACCTTAAGTGGCACACAATTATCTAGTCTGGGTTTACCGAATTTACTCATCTACTCGTCGCGTAAATATTATCGAGACAGGATGTCCTACCGCCATTTTACGTCTTACTGGTGTAATTGATCATCAATTTATACAACGTCTGATTGAAACAGAGATTTCGATGACTACGACTGATTTAGGGAATGCGATCAGATAAATATAGATCACTCCACTCTGATTAAATCATTGAATGTTAACGATTGAAAAGTCAATTGCGTCATCCACGAGGAGTTCCTCAAATGTGCTCACAACATGCCAAATGCATCTCAACGAAAATGACATTTTTGGACATCTTATGCTTCATGAGAGCATAAAAAAACTTGAAAGTAAAATAACATCACACTGCATAGACCACCTTTTTAGACATCAGAGTGCTAAAATATATAAGGCCGATAGATTCACATCACCCCGACTAATTGGTTTTTATTTTTTATTAACTTACATAGTTACAAGTACATAGTTATAGCCTCTGTTGATGATTTTTGCATAAGCGTTAATTAATCGTCGGATTTTGGGTCCAAATTTTACAACAAATTATTCTGGCACATGAATTTCATTTTGCTTCGAGTGGCAGCGAGGCCTTTTCTATCATAATTACACTATTAGTAGCATATACAGGTTGTCATTCACGGTGTATGATTGCTTGATTATGGTTCATCACTCGTCACGTACATTTTTAAGCTAAGCTACCTAATGAGACTGCCAACAAAACAATTATGCAATTATATCCACATTTGCATGTCGGAACAGTTTCGGTATTGTAGTGATGCAAATATGCATAATACATGACAAAATATACAATGACTACGTTAATTTATTATCCCTATCATGAACTTATTAATACAGTGAGTGATACAGAATTGGTTGCAGATGAAATTTACCTTTTAATACTCACCATATTGCGAAAAAGGTACTTAGGCTTTTTTCAAAATAATATTGATATCCTGTTAAGACATAAGTTTTTTAAAAACTTTTTTGTCATAAAGACGCTGTGTATTTTAGTTTAATTTACTATATGTATGTTCGTGTCATGTTGGTCTAATTGATAGTAACTAGAAAGGTAAAAGGCAATACCCTTTTATGGTCTAACTAATTTATTGATCACAAGCTTTCACAAAAAACTATGCTTATCAGCTTAGACCTGCTGAAGCTTAGAGTTTAGGCGAAAGCTTGTGATCAATAAACTAGTTAGTATGTAAAAAGGTGTTGCCCTTTCTCTTTCTAGTAATGTATTATCTAACTTGTTCTGATGTGGGCATCAAAGTAAACTCTGTATATAAAACCTCTTTCAGAAAGCATCTCATCTTGCTGTGCCATTGAACCACACGGACGTCTTGCCTGAATGAAATATCATCTTTGCTGTGTCCCATTTCTACTATTGGAATCACGGCTTCCAGTCTTTGGCTGTACTGCGTTACTTGAAAGGGATGCGATCTTAACGAACGAAACTTGCAGGTAGGTGCTTCTGTACCTGGTTGTAGAGAGATGTTGTTAGTAAGAAATAAACTAGAAATTGACAAGCAGTTGTGCTGATTTAGAGCGTTACTTTTACAAAATACTCAAACATACCAGTAGTCTGCATACTGGACCTTGGACCAGTACAAAATGTCGATATAATTTAACAATTCATTTAATAGGGCAAAAGTGGATGATATCTTTAGTGCTTTCATTATATGATTTGTTACTCATGACTAAAGTTACACCTTTCATTTGATGTAAAAATTTAATTTGGAAATATTTATTCTCACAAAACTGATGGCGTGACTAATAGTATTGTATTTTAGTTCGATGTTTCTATAAAAAGGCAATAGCGACATGATTCACTAACATTCCTTATGTACTACCACTTTGTACAATTAGAAACTATTAGGCATTAATCCATTGTGATCTTTCAAGTTGAGTGTGAATGAATACGTCTGTCCATCGTATGGACACTCTTCACAGCCGTAATTGCTATGGAAAACCCCTCTCTTTATGGGCCCAATCCTTAACCGCTCAAGGCTACGTGTGATAAAAGTCCCCTCTCTCATTAAACAATGCCAGGCTTTTTGTCACACAAGATTCTGCCCGCTTTTCGCTGACGTGTTTGAGCTGCGACTAATTGGTCTCTCTTTATCGCTTTATCTTTGGCACTTCTCAGTTCCGACAGCCTGACAGGATACTTCAACGATCATGGACGTTTGTTACTACAGTCTCAATCGTATTCGCAACAAATCTAGAAAGTTGAAAGTACATTTACTCTCACTACATAGAAGGGGTCACTATTGATTTAGATGTCATTACAGTCTCGATATTTGGCATCTGTAAGTTGTTTAACATTTAAAATGAGTTGATTATTATTATAACTGACAGTTTCCCCATTAGACATTGTCATTATCACATATATAAGGACGTACCAGTAGGCAGAAATCTGCTTGCTTTTGCCATCTGATTACGAGTGAGCAGATATTTATCTATCCAGTATTGAACATAGAATTACAATTTTCGTAGTACATTCTGACATAATAAAAAAATGTGATGGTGATAATATAGACCCATGTATCACGTAAACCAAATAAATCACAATGTTGACATAAGACTATCTCAGCAATAATTCAGTTTGCTAACAGATAGAGAGCAAATAGATGTATTATCCACAACATTAGACGATCATTGTAAATGTAGTCATTCCAGATACAGTAATTTTTCCTTTATAAAATTATCAACCCCATTGATTATTATAACCATGTGGCAAAGCTGTCTACTTATTCTCAGCTAATATTGATCAGTACATCAAGAGTAAATGTATCTCAGGTGTACATCTAGCGCTAATGTACCTCAGGTGTACATCAAGGCTCAATATATCTCAGGTGTACATCTAGGGTTAAGTTTGTTGGGTATGAGAAAACTGCAGCCCGTTAGCCAAATTCAGCCCTTTTTTTCTAATGTATGACTATTTCATTGAAGATTTCATAAATATATACTCGTATGCCAACAAATAGACAAAAGTTAACTGCATCAAAAATAAGTAGAAATTTAACAGTAATGCTCAAACCGTTAGATATTTCCCTTATAACCTGTGATTATGAAATAAATATAATAATAATAATATGTATGATTTCTGAAGACACTGCTTGTCTGTCGTAACATCTATTTTCCAGCATAGATCTACGCTAAATTTCCAGATTTTAACAACTGACGCAAGACGTCAATATGCCGTCTTAATTATTCCGTGCATTTCTCCATCTTGATACTGCTTCAGGCAGTCGAACAACTGACAGAGGATGCTGTTAGTGGTGAATACACAGACCAGAGATGAAGCAATTTCAGCCGACATTATAGAATCATAGAATCATTGCGTATCTCTCTGAGTGTGACAAAAGCATTGATTATAAGCACGATTACATGCCTCTCCACATTTACTCTCCATTGAAGCTACCTTATATTCTTATCGTGTCTCAGCAAACAGACTTAACATCTGAATCTATTTACACATTACTTACGGCACTTTTTAATGGAACTTTTGATTCACACGTCTTGTATCTAAAAGCTTCGCCAATGAGGAAAATTTGGTATGTTGAATGCTGCATTGTGTTCATTGTATCTCTATCCAAGCGTATATTTGCACGTGTAATCAGATGCTTAAGATTCGGAACGGATGTCCTTTTAAGATTCACAAAGGAACCTATTGAACGAATGAAGCCATCGCGTGCTGTACTATGTATGCTACTAAGAATCACCAATATTACTAAAATAATTTCTGATGTGTGCTGCTTAAAAATACAGCTCTATCCTAATGCATTTTTCTCAAGAACGATGATATAAATTGACACAGTTAGACAGCAACAGTTGTAAGGATCATGTAAGATTGTAAGGGTATTTTGAATAAAGGATAAATTCGGAATAATAATATATAATGCTATTTTCCCGTTTATTTCACAAAAATGTACACACTTTTGTATCATTTTATTTTTTTCATATACCCGTGCTATCGATATATGATATCTATATGTATCTCCATGGATACAATTATTGTTTTGGTCATCTTGGATCATACAGACATTGTTTGCCATATTGCAAAATAAGTTAACGCCTTAACTAAGGTAAACGTGGTGAAACGCACATAATATTCACTAGAAGATGTCCAATATAATTCGATAACATATGGCTCACATCTCGATGACATACCTATATACGAAACTATATATTAATCCTTATCTCAAGCATTTTCTTTTTATCTCTTTGATCAGTAGCATTTAATTAATTGTGCCAAATTAAATTCACCTGGATAACATTTACACGTCATTCCGACTTCCCTATCTCTCAAGCTGTGAGGTCTCCGACTAATAGATTTCATCATGTTACCTTCTCTACACAGCTTTCCTAGTTTAACCGAAACCAAAAAAGTCGTGACATTTCAATCACAGTATGGCTTTCCCCGTTTCCTTGTTGCACATTTTCTGTTTATATACCCAAAACAATGCTTTCATATCCTAGCTAATCCCGCGTAAATTTGACAGACTAACGTGTAGACTGTTATCTATGAGTCTACGATTCCATTCTTTCTGCGCCCGATGCCAGATATACGATGCACTTTCATACATCATGTACTAGCACTCTCAGCTACTTCTGTTCTCGCACAAACACCGACTCTCAGACTGTTTACATCTACCCAAATCTAGCGCCGCAGTTGCTCGAGCAAATCAGCTCTTTGTGAATTTTCGTAACAGTTCCAAACAGATAATCCTGTTATTTTCGAGGAGTTACTGCAGGCTACGTAACGAAATGTTTACAAAACTAGCATTACATGAGTGTACCGAGCTAAAAACGCATTCCACCTCTGTCAAATCCAACAGATTCCAACTTGCTTTGATTCATTTCTCGGTGCAGTAAAACTCGTCACGAATAGGCATTCGTATTATTTTGACGTAAAAATCGAGCTTATTTCACTTCACATTAACAGTAGGGAAAATATAATTACAGCAGATACATCTATGTATATATATACACACTAGAAAAAATCCTCTGGTTTTCAGCATATTATCGCTGCGAGAGATGGGTCAGTATATTGTGAAGTGCCACCTGTAAGACCATTTATTTGAATTTTTCACAAGACAGCATACAAACCTTGCAGAAAATCGTATCTTTCAATGTCTACCATTCTATACAATGTGGTATGCATAGAACTGTGGTACATAGAGTGAAAGTTCATGTATAAAGTCAAACTGCGGTCAAAGTGTAATACAGACATGGGGCTTCTATCCACCAGCGATTGTCAAAAACTGTTAGCTGTGGCCCACAGAGGGGCAAGACTCAAGCAAAAGGGCTGCAAAAATATTAAATCTGGACAAAATAAAACTTTGAGAACTAGAGAACTACTCCTCTATACCTAGCAACATATTGAAGGTACATAACTAAAGATGACTGGGCCATTGTTCTTATTATAATATATATTTTCAGAAACTGCAGCTACTTTATTGTCATTTTCATCATTAACGGTGATTATCTATTAGATTTCTAATGTCACATGCCATGTGATATATTCTATATTGCTGGTGATGCTTAAGCAAAAATGCCCCGTATTTGGCTAGGGGCCAGTTTCCCCATGTCTTGTGTGTAATGAGATACAAGTAGTAGTAGACTAGAGAGGGAGGGAGAGTAGGATTGATGATGTGGTATAGCCATGACTTCAGTCAACTGGAGACGGCCTGCTAATGAGATGGTATAGATTTACAGTGGTAGATCATCTACAGGCTAGGTATAATGACAAGGAGGGCATGCATGAGTATGCCAAGACTGTGGCACCATCTCCAGGCAATAACCTTAATGATAGGCTCGCTATGTCTGCTGGAACTAGAGCCATCGCAGGACAGCAGTCACACTTGGTGGTTATTAGTATGTCATTTATCTTGGTCATGATGATTACCATCATTGTAGCGGATGGTCAGTATCAATGTTCCCTATCGCTTGTTATCATCACCGATTACAGGCTATATATAACAGCGACTGATGAGAGCTTGTTTGGGAGGGAGATTCTCACACTCGAAGCAATTATCGCTTGTTTAATACGAAAAATCTGCCTGTAACCAAAGTCACTATCGCTCGGGTAGATTTTGGCAGAGTCGAATAAATGGAAGGAAGAAAGTCCGAATGTTTAATGTTCCTTATAGTTAATGTAGCTAATGATACAAAGAGTACTTGTAAGAGCAGACACGCCAAAACCCGCAGTCCCGCAGGTCAAATGCAACCTGCTGCTTTAAAAGCTGCAACCAGCTGCCTAATAAATAAAATCGTACATGTTGCCTCTATCACAAGCAACTGCTCTAAAATTAACTGTACCACTAAATATACTCTTAGTCAAAGTAAAGCGATAGTCTATTTATTTTATTCTATAATGAATACTTATGATGAGAAAATCTAGAAATTCAATTCATAGTTGGAAAATCAATGCAATTTTTTGATCCGTACTTAATGGTTTGTTTTCTCAACTTGGGTTTTTGCTTCAAAATTTTCACCATATTCACGTTATTGACAATCTTGTGATGTCAACAATTTAATTGCATTCATAGCCTGGCCTTTTCTAAAATCATACATGAGAAATTAAAGCATACATCCCCTATATTTTACATTATTATCAGTGTTGAATATTGTATTATGCGTTAATCACTCGTTCTAATTTGATTGGCTAGTTGCCGTTCTTACGTATGTATCTTGCCTTTACTACAATAGAGGTGGATCTTGAATGAATTCGATATATTGAAGTTTTCCTATAGAGATTTCGATGTTGATAACCAAGTTATTAAGTAAAGGATTTATTGCTGGTGGTTTACAAATAACTGGTAATTCCTGTCATGAAGATCATAATTGGATGGGGACTTGTGGGGCTCACCTTGCATGTATTTCCATTTTGTGGCATATGCTTTGATGATTTGATTGCTTCTCTCAGTTAAATGGTTGAGAGAAGGCTCCACCTAAATAATGGTCTATATGTTAAGATATTTGGGGGACAATTTGAGGTATTCTTTTAATCGTTGAGTCTGGCATCACTGTGCCTTAGCGAAGTTTAATATTCATTGCTTATTATTTGACGGTGATCGAGCATCGATATCAAGTCTTGCTGGTCGCTCGAGTGTAGGGAATCAAATAGGAGCTGTTCAGATCAATAAGTAGATATGTCATCCATTTGGAAAAAGCACGATTATGGCGTATTAATTTGCGCGTGATCACATCGTAAGTTACGGAAGATGATCGATGCTGGCTGTTAAGGATTATAGTGATGATGGATTTACGACGGGGGCACAGGTTGTGATTATCTCACACATCGCCGATGTCACGCCTGTCTAAAACGACTTTAATCCTGTCTGGGAGTAGCCATGAATTTAATCAGTAATGTTGCGGTCACTCGTGGGTGGTCACTTTAACGTGACGATGTTATTTGCATAATCGGGGAATTGTTACGAATACGCATTCTATATCTGCCGCGATTCCGCAATTTGTCTTAACAGGCTCGTATCTCCCTTTTTTGATCAATTGTCACAGTTTTGATGAATTATGCAGTTGTAACTCATATGTCACACTTTAGAAGCTCACACTAGAATCGCATTAATTTCGGGTGATTTCTGCTGAAACTTCCCCAGGAAACGCGTAAAAGGGAAACGCGAAGTTTTGTTGCTACTTTATAATTAAATGTCAGTCGCACATACAAAATTGCCCTGTTATATCCCTAAGATTTCTATATTAACCCATTCGACGACAAATTTTTCTCACTATTCAAGCACAAAAGTCTTGCTCATTTCGTATTGTGAAAGGCGTGGGAAAAAACCTTGGTTTGTGCTGGTTCGAACCTCTCGCATGAAAGGCAGTGCTTCTAACCACTGACCACTGGTGCCAACTGGATAGATGTATTATCATTAGTCAACAGTCAAATTGAATAATAATTGAAATTATTCCACTAAAATACTATTGATGCAATTGACTTTGAAACAAAATGGCGGGATAGATACCTAAAATGATCACGTATGATGGAGATGGGCATAGCGCAGGTATAATTCACTTAATGCCATTGGTGCTTAATAAACTTCAGTACTAAAAGACATTGAGGATTATCATGTCATTATATTTCATATCGCTATCGTATGTTTTCAGCAATGGTTCAGCAAAATCAGCTTGCAGCTATTGTCCTCTCCCTCGTCGCGATCTCGATCTCTATAGGTAAGAAATGTCAGCTCATCATCATCATCATTCACCACCACCATCATCATACATAACTATTAATTACAGTATATCAAACTTTTGTTACGCGCGAATAATAGCGATGTGTGATTTTTTTATTGCGGCCAGAAGTCCGTGATGCACTCACTGATTGGCGGATATACATCTATCAGTGCGAGATTGTCCCCCCGATTGTCGCCCGATTGTCACGCGCAATGCTTTTAAGTCGAACGTAAACTCTCGACTAATAAGGATTTACTGTAGGATACGGCCGACCGCCGTACATCAGCATTATTACCAAGTGGCAGTCTGATGTATATGGAATCATTCGCGATGTACAGCGGCCGGAGAGGTGTCACGAGGAGTTCATTACGTTAGGCCATCATCGATTACCAGCAGTTCGAGAAAAATTATTGGAGCAACCTGTCTGCGGAAGCTGTAGCGATGCGCCCGCATCTTTGGGGATTGTGAGCGAGCAACGGTGCCAAATTTTACCATTTTTGCGTTCCATGCTTTCATGCCTTAGGTCGATGAATGAGTCTTTCAATGTAGTCTAGATTATTTATGGAACTCCTAATACACAATGTTACGCTTATTGACTAATACCTATCTCTCGATGATTATACCTATCCTAAACAGTTGCCATGGATATGCTATGTTTATAGCATTAGATACACAGTATACATGGGTCATTTGAATAATTCTTTAGAAATTATGCCTGCAAAGATACAGGTCAATTAATATTTTTTCAATTGAAGATGGTGAGTCGAAAGGCAAGGTTTCTAGTGTAGTATTTACTATTTATAGTATGTAAACATAATATTTATATAGATGCTTGTGAGAAAAGATTTAGACTTCTCTGCCAGATCAACTTTACTCGTTAGAGTGTTATTGATTATAGTAATTGAAACCGTTTTGCCCAAAGTGGTTGATTTTTAAAAATCATGCCACCGTTATTCATGATGATTTTCTGACATTTCGATCTCTTTTACTTTCAATGAATTGTAAGTTGGGATATTATTAGCCGTTAGTATGTAGCAATATCAAATCGGTATTATATACACTGACATATAACAGTGCTACAATAGCCAGTCACTAGGAGGTGAGGATATGTCTGAGATGTGGCACCATCATGATTAATTACCCTCAGAGCCAAACCTGCCAACCAGGAAGCCAACAAGCCTCTACGAGCCTGTCACTCAACAATCTTATCAAACCATCCACTATCCTCATGTGCACCTTGTATCTCAGTATCTTAATGTCTATCTATTATTATACCCACCCATCAGAGAAAGAAGAACCCCATTGGCATTATCTACTCAAATCTTCATCATTTTCTCTTGGGTGCCATTCCACACGCCAGCTTGGGCTAAATGCATAATATATACCTCAGATTTATTCAGAGATGAGTTGCCGGAACACAAGATCTGGAGGAATTTACTTGATAACATAGGTCGTGATGTTCAATATAAACTAGGGGATCGCGTCATTCACATAGATAGATTTATTTATTTAAATCATCTAAGATTTTATAGAAAGTTTCCTCTTCTTCGAGAGATAGAGAAAGTGCCAAGAATATCTTCCGGCTGTAATAATTATTTGCGAGACCTATCCACTTTTTTCGAGCATCGTTACACAATAAAACATGACAGGTAATAATTGGGTGTTGGCAATCTTATCTCGCACATCATCCCCTTGCTGCTGATGTATGATACAATGATACAACTGCTTCATTGTAATGCTACGCTAAAACAATTTCTTGCTATGCCTTAATGGCGTATTTGTCTGATTGCATGTTCACTGTAGCATGTTCTGCGCGCACACATGCTCCCATTGATTACTTCTTAACCTAGATCTTCCCTCGACAGTTATTACGAAACTAATCCGAAAGTAATTCGCCGTGTCAGTGTGTAAGAGCACATTCGTTGTTGTCATCATTGGGGTAATTCTTATCTTTCCTCAAAATAAGACATAGTTGATCCGTTGATGTTTGCTCGCATATTTTCATTGTAAAATACCATTTCATTAGTGTTGCGTACTTTAGGTGGCAGATGAATGATGTGGAAAACTCATAGAGTTGCGAGTTTTTTTTTACATTTTCCATACCATAATACAAGAAAAGTCAGCCTTTTCTACCAAGAAAGATTAAGATTATCATAAGTTTTTTATATCTACCTGAGTATAGCGATCAGTTAAAATAAATTGTGACTTTATATAAACACTTTAAAATCATTTGAACAATTTCCCAAATGTCAGTTCCCTCGCTTGTTATAGTTATTGGTTGAAGGTACCTCCACAATGGGTCTCCCTAAATCCCTATTTCTAGTATTCAGTGACTATTTACCAGCCCAAACCCACTACACACAAATTTCACGTTACTAAGGTGGACCAGAGCAATCTGGACAGAATACCATACCCGATGGTACAACGAAAAATGCCATTGATATTGTCCGTGAAGTCGGCCCCTACACCTCCTAAATTTCAGACCGCAGTTCTACCTACTGACCTATCTGATTCCCGGGATGATATCATTCATATCATTTTTCTATCTTTCAGGTGTCACCTCTGGCAAAGCTGATGCAGACGCTGGAAAAGACAGTCAGCGATCAAAGTAAGTTCACAAATATTTCAATCCGTACACAGTAGTACTATCAACTAAAAAAACTATCTTAGTTTGATCAATTTTCCTATCGCATGCACTTTATCATAGTCAATAATCCTTGACCATCAATATGCGTCTTCCATCTATTCTCTATCCTCCCTAGCCACACATCAGTGTGCCAGACTTAGCTCAGTACTTCTACAGCTCTCCTCTGTTTACTAAAATAAATCTTATCAGGGTAAGAAAGACAATTAGTAATCCTTTAGTTTGATTAATATCCTTTTCTTGGCTATAGCTATTCATCTCTCATTTGTTACTCCAGTTAAGCAGCATTGTAATTTCCATACCGTTCTTGTACCAATATAACTAAAGGATTTCTATCAATCTTACAACACTATACGATTATATATTATGATAATGTATATATATTGTTGTTGTTCTTGTTTTCTTTTATGCCCATAATTTTTTTTACCAGAGAATTCACAATAATTAATCGTGTTGCTCTCCATCTTTATATTATGCCTAAAATCTTTATAAACGTGACAAACATACAAAAAAGGAATTTACATTCATAAGATCTTATCTTTTTTACTTTTATAGTAATGGATTATAAAAAAGCTTTATGTTCACACTTACTCTCTTTTGAGGATGGAGGGGAGAAGGAGGGGGTCCCATAATAGCACATTTTAGCAACTGATCTCTGTCTTAATGTCATGTTATTCAGATATCTTCCAAAGATGTGGTCTGTTTACATTCACTCTGAGATATGATATAAACATAATCTCTCCACTGTCATATCCTTACCATTATCTCTTATCTACTACACAGACTGACTGAACAGTAAGCTTCACATTTATACTGGACCTCGGTCCAGTGTGTTGCCACAAGTAACTTGAAGGGACTGGGAACAATATGTTACTTTCTATCGTAAAATGATTATTTTTGTATTTCACAAATCTCGCGCTATTGTAGTAATTTTGCGTCTCGATCAATTGCCTGATGCAAAATATGAACAAAGAAACGCGGTATATAAAAAATACGATGTAGATGCAATAAATGAAGCAGAGGTGAGAACTCTGATATATTTTATGAATATTAAAGTGACTTCTGGTGGTTATCCCTAAATATTCTAATGTACAGTAATCACATGGTGTCAATGGGGGTAGGCAATGCGATTCTTTGAATAGATCGAGAGAAATGCACAGAAATAACCTATACTTCTGATGGGACTCGAACCCACGACCTCCGGATAACTGTAGCTCTGTTGGTATAGGTAGAGGTTTTTTCTGCGCGTTTCTCTCTAAGTAATGACATGGTGTAGTTATGTTTGATCAAAACTTCTGTGGTGATAAATGAAATCAACATAATTATTGTATATCATTATTATTATTGTGATCAATCACCCCTCCGTGTACCTAATAAGTAACTCAATAAGCCAAGACATACGCCACATTCAATGTGAGCCATCATTAGTTTGTTTGTCCAAAGCCATCGGTCAGGGGACTCAATTTCCGGCTAGTTGAATTTGGCATCTCCCAAAATGTAGTACATGACATCCAAATTGTTATATAAAACTGGGTAATTTGTCACGACCAATAATATTATTGTGTCCATAGACTAAATAAATTGAACATTGCGGTTGGCGGCAGTTTTCAGTGCATCTGTCCGATGATTATTGACTATTCACAGAAAAACACTGTAGCCTATTTCTTTTTTATTACACATGTTTTTCTAGTGCACCTGTGAACTTTTCGTCATAATTAAACAACCACGGCGCTACTCTCCCTTTTGCATCGGAATTACCTATCTACAAAAAGTACTGTGTAGACTTGCCATGCATTTAAATGAATTGAAATATGAAATGAAATATATTTGATTTAAAGTGCACTAATAGCATTGTAGTCTAACAGACTTGACATCAATAAATGCACTATTTGAAAAACATTGATATGGCCTAAGCATCGTCAGAATATAACAGACATATAAATTAGCACCAAAACACTAATGAGCTTTCTAAATTAATAACTAAGAAGGCTATACTAATAACACGGTTAAAGACATTTTATCAGATATTGCGATATTTTCACAATTTTCAATATATGTAGTGTATTTAATATTATTGTATGCATCACAAAAAGCATTAGATGAAACTAAACTGACTTGCCTATCTGCTACAAAAGTTTTGGGAAGGATTTTTGTTGAAAAAACATACCCTTAGCAGAAAAAATTAATAAATAAAATTGAATTGATGACAATTATGTAGATTCCAAATTGATCATTGCTCTGCTATGATTATTGAGTGACAAGCTTGCCTGTGAGTAGTGGGGAATGTGGTGATAGAACGTACAGATGGACCTTGCTGGACAGTGGCGATTGATGCTCGAGTAACCAGGGGTATCCCTTTCACAGGAGATAATTGTCTGCTGGAATTTATCTTGTTTACCAACTAGAATAATATTTTGTCTATTACTAAGGATTGAAGGAGGGTATGCTTGGATCAATGTGCCGGCGATTGCTTATTAGCCTGTGACCACTGCGGGGAGCTCGAGGAGATAATGACGAGGAGATAATGACGTATGAGAGGCGACAGTGCTAAGCAATGTGGTTTGAGAGAAATGTCTTACATTGGTTTCAGTGTCATCTTATTGCAGCATCATTAGTTGCCTCTTGGTTTAGATTATGTGATGCATTGTGTCGAAGTGATAAGACCTGCCAACAGAAGCTGGTACTAAAGTAAGGGCAGTTGTACAGGATAAATGTTTATTGCATGGTATTTCGAGCACTGTATGACATCATCTTGATTCTGGATCTGATTTTGTGACTTTAAATTTTCACATTCGACCCAAATATCAGAATGTTCAATTAATCTCTCTTTAAGTTCTATTCGCGTTTACTGATCATTATTCCGTAATCCACTCAACATTATCACAATAAGATTCTATACATATTTAATATGACATAAGTATTCAGGTCAAGACACTTTACACCTACCGTAAATATTCTGAATTATGTCTCAATCTCATTTAATATCAAGTGTAAAATGGTAAAAATGGTCTTTGTCTAATATTTCATAAACTAGGGCAGTTGGATTTTAAGTAATGCTACAAAACTAGGCTAATTTCAACCATTAAATTTGTTCATGCAATATTTCCATCATTTATCGGTTTTTTTTATGAAATTTTTCTCTGGTCTTCGATGTCGTTTCCATTACACTTATTTTTAGATTCCAGGCAAGGCTGACTGCACCTTCAAATAGTTCTGAAATCCAAATCTTAGCCAACTTCCACATTAATAACAGTGAAAGATAATTATTGGAGAATTCCTCCAAACTAACCTTGCGTTGCTTTGTAGGGGTCAGAGAAAGCATCTCAATGAACCTGGAAATAAGCACTTTCAGCATTCCTGACCACAGACAGATATTACTCTAATCATCTACCATCTCTCCCACGTTAATTAATTGTTTTCTTTCCCTTCTAGCACGCAGTACATACCTCTTTCATCTTTCCAAGGCCACAATACCAGTTTCATTATGTAACGGAATGTTCTCTCCTTATAAAAGACATAACTGAGTAATTGTTGTTTATTACTATTCCTTTGATTAGGTATATTTACTATTTATGTTGTACTTGCTAATACGCTTATGTACTTAGCGCAATTCTCTCAATGGGAGTTATTATAGCAACAACTTTGTAGGAAAAATATTTACATACAAACATAATTGATTGTATGCAATTCTTCCAGCTAATTGTTTTCTTTATGAACAGTTCATTCTAAAGATACTAATCCGTAATTAATTGCCAATATTCTCGATATAGCTATGTCAATTTTGTATTACATGAAGATAATTAAATAATGCTTGTTTGTGTAATTATACATAAAATATCAAACCATCACGATATGTTCTCTATCATGATGACCTAAATAACTTGTTCGCAATAATGTCCCTCAATTTCTGTTATGACTCTACGACCCTATGCTCAAGGTCACCTCTCCTGGGTCATATAAACAGACATGGCTATACACGCCCTTCTTTTCTTGCCAAGCTCCAGCCAGGTCTTCTCAATAATCACCCACTGGCCATGATATATGGTCCAGCTAGCATCTGACCTGAGAGGCCATTACCGGCAACTGTTGCTCATATTAATTACCCAAGAGTCCCATTACTCCACTGTCTTGACCATTACATCAACTTAATGGCCGCCTTATAACCAATAGACCAGGATTCCACAATGGACATCCCATCAGAGATGTATAGATAATGTCAGTATCTATTATTCAAACACTATGTTCCTATTCTGCAATAAAAGTAGCCATTCTACCCACCTGAGCATGAACAATGAATTTCTCTAATGCAGTTATCTTGTTCGATTACCAAATTTAAATTCCTATTTTATTTCCTTATAACAATAATAATAATAATCATAAAAATAATAATAATAACGACGAACAACTATGGTGATAATGATAATAGTAATAATTATGCTCTTTATTGGTTTGTATAATCCATAATATACATGGCACTATGATATATACGAGTAGCATAAAAAACTAATAAAAATTAAATAATAAAGATGCAAATATCAGACTCCATCCAAAAATATGCATTTTCCAGTATGATCGAATGCGTTGTCAAGTATATTTAAAATGTCACGAGTATGGATTGTGGGGATCCACAGAAACTTTATGTTTCACGGACACTGAGGCCGATTGTAGATATCGAGAATAAACGTTTTAATAGTTGTTGGCTTCCTTTTTTAGTGCGCCTTGGCAGGTGTACCTTTCAGTTTTTTCCTTATTCATTAACTTCCATCTGAGAATTAGTGAATATCGGATTGTTCTTGTAATAGTCGTTGGCCAACCATTTTAGCATGACATGTACTCTTCACCTTTGTCCTCATTTATTCACTTTCATCAGATAATTAAGCTTACCTATAGGTATCTATTGATTAGAGATGAAACGGTATTCATCAGGTAGTTTCCCTATAGTGCTCTAGGATGACACATAGCTAACAAATATGTTAATGGAAAGACATAATATCCTACAGCAGGATTCCATCAGTCTATACAGGGCATCCTAATGGGCTTGTGGGTTTTGCTAATCAAAAGCCTGTTATTCCCTTTCAACTCATCAGTGAGTATTCGTGCCATTATGATCTTGCATTGCTCGGGTGAACAAAAGGCCTTTTCCAGTATTTGCATTAACAAGCTTCTCCGCTTGATTAATTACTTTTTATTAGATCTATATTTATCGACATGAGATGCGTATCATCCTCGAACTATCAATTTCCGTTACACATGCAGGTACGTTGATAATTTCACTGTTTATACTGGTGATGAAGGAATCTATAATGCATAATCATCTCAACTGTATTATCACTTCCATATCAATATAAATCCATTTGCCATCACCTCAATACAAGAGTACATTATAGTATGTATACGTGTTTGTGTATTTATATGACGAAATTATTGACAAGCGCTTTCAAAGTCATGCACAATCAAATTCGGAGTATCGGAGTGAGGGTTGGGGAGGTTATTGCTGAATTTACTAATGATTTTATTGATAATATACATGGCTGAGCGAATAATCAGCATTGACCTTTGGGTGACATTCAGGTAGGTCGTTGTAATTGCATGGCAC
This sequence comes from Epimenia babai, assembly GCA_011762755.2. Lineage (NCBI taxonomy): Eukaryota > Metazoa > Mollusca > Solenogastres > Cavibelonia > Epimeniidae > Epimenia > Epimenia babai. The sequence goes on from WURV02179310.1 coordinate 26,070, forward strand.
CCAGTGACAATAAAATTTAGGGATAGTCGGGCAAATTGTATCGTATTGACAGAATTCATGAGTAGTTTTTTTGGGGGAAAAATAATGGTAGTAAACTCGAGTTTCGGCAACCTCTATTCAGTATAGTAATATAAAGGTTGATATAAGACTAATATAGCTTCTTTTGAGGTAGTTCTTAGAAACTTGGAATAATAATGAATCTTTGATAATGCTAGTTTTCATTTACTCATATTTTTATTCCTGGATATCAATTTCATGACTTCCAATCAGCTGTTGCCATCATGCAGTCCTCTTTGTCAGTTATAATTGCTTGTTCATGGCAGATTCAGTGTCGGTTTCATTGAACTTTTCCAGCCGTAATTGATTCGACAAAGTGACAAGGATCACTACATTTATACCCCTAAATATTCCTTGGCAGCAGGGTGCAGTCTGGTCCTATTAGCTGTTAGATATATCACAGGCCTTTGAGATCACAAATAATATTCAATGATTGGCACTTATTAGACAGAAACCTCCTGAATTCTTAACATCCTGGGACTGAATCAGCAGGAATGGAACCATGTCTGACAATTTGTCTGTTAGTTGATGAAAATGAAAGACAGCAACAATTGTGGATATATCAGATTTCTACTGTATAACTTATTACTGTAATTTGTGAAGATTGGCCAAAAAATGAGATAGTAATAATAGTTTAATTTAAAGTTTTTTATTATAATAGATAAACTTGATACAATACATAGTAATTCCTTGGATGTGGGAATGTATTATATGAAGTGGTGCAGTGTGTAGAAGCGTGGCTTTTCATGCAAGAGAAGTTGCAAATTTGATTACATACAGATCTCTAACTATATGAAATGTGCCTGGTTTTCACGCTTGAAACTGAAAAAGGATATCTGTATAGTTGGGTTTATGTGAATATCGGACGTTCACAAGTATGACTGATATTTACTACGATTAATAAAGTAGCACTTATACATTGCCCATGCTCTTTTCCCCTTTTGTTATTGTTTAGGCTTTATGACAGTAGATTATATCCTGAAAATGATTCTTTTGGCTAACCTTGTAAATTCTCCTTTCCCCCTTTTGTCATTGTTTAAGCTTGATAACAGTCGATTAAATCCTGAAAATAATTCTTTTGGTTAACCTTGTAAATTTTCTTTTCCCCTTTTGTTATTGTTCAAGCTTGATGACAGTCGATTAAATCGTGAAAATAATTCTTTTGGTTAACCTTGTAAATTTTCTTTTCCCCTTTTGTTATTGTTCAAGCTTTATGACAGTCGTTGAAATCCTGAAAATAATTCTTTTGGCTAACCTTGTAAATTCTCCTTTCCCCCTTTTGTTATTGTTTAAGCTTGATAACAGTCAATTAAATCCTGAAAATGATTCTTTTGGCTAAACTTGTAAATTTTCTTTTCCCCTTTTGTTATTGTTCAAGCTTGATGACAGTCGATTAAATCCTGAAAATGATTCTTTTGACTAACCTTGTAAATTCTTTTGACTGTTTTAGCAAGCCAGGAAGCAAGCCTCCACAACACTTTGACCTTCTTCCCACAATAAAACCCGGTGAGTTACTAAACTAGGTCGCTGACTGTGCCACCAGCATTCAGCGTGTTTTATTTCTCACCTTTTGCATAGTTTATACGTTTTCTGACTTTCAGCTCATTTTACGATACGAACATATGACCCCTGCTACCGATATCGATATTTCAAATTACTATCCATTGAATTTTTATAATGCATTCATTATCGCTGCGCTAAACAACAGGCATAAGCCTGATATATATCACTAAATAGCAGTTCCTAGTACATGGGCCACGTAATTGACATATTGACAACAACATCTTGGGAGGAAAATACATTTCAATTACATATAAACTTCACTCTTTCAATGAGAAAAGGTTGTGGAAAATTGCGGTAAAATTCATGCGCGTATCCAGACATCAGAGTGATCGATAAAATTGCACGACGTGCCTCATCCTACTCGCTGGCTACAATCAATCGGCACCAGAGTTATTACTGTTATTAATAAATACCACTGTGATGAAATCTTTTGTGAACTGGGCTACTCAGCGTGTCGAGAACAATGTATCGAATCCGCGATGTTAGTTGAGAGGTTCCTTATGTAGCCCTCATAATGTGGACAGTCATTACGGAGTTACGGATTTAAATATACGAATTTTGCCCGACGATTGTATTAGCAACAACAAAGCGTATTGTAACACGAGAGAGTGTTGACTGCGTGAATGCTGAGTGACTAATGAGGATGGGATATTGTGAGGTGAGAAGAATATGTGCTAATGACGTGTGGCTCGAGAACGATCCAGTGAGTGATTGGAATCATTAGGCATGGCCACCTCCTATCCTTCAGATCCCTCGCGAATCATCATGATTAATGCCTTTTATCTCAAAATGACATCGAAAAAAAATGTATCTCGCAGTGCGAGAGGTCTCTCCTAAGGTGTGACCACGTTCTGAAATCTATTGCTCGCGCTATGCTTCTGGGAATGGTCCCGAGTGAAATTGTGTAAAACGAATTGATACAGTCGGGCGAAAACTTGGCGAATGTCATTGACTTTCGCAGCCCATTTTAAATGCGTGTAATGTATCTGAAGTCCATTCGGAAAAGTGTCAAGTCGCGGGCTGACTCGAGTTAAATGAATATTCAGCAATGATATATACAGGGTGAGCCACAAAAATCCAACAAAAATTTATCGGCCATAACTTTTTTATTTTTGATATATTTATCTAATTTTTTTCTCTACTATGTTGGGGAATGATGAAATTTTCTGATGTCATTCTTATGACTCCTGTCCTAGGGTCATTTAGACTAAAAATACCCAAAACCTATTTTTTCCGAATTAATTTACAATTACCCCAATAGATTTTTACGTTTTTGTGGCTCAAAAAATATGTAGACTTGCAGACAATCGAATTATTACTAACATTTCACCAGAGACCCTACAGGCGGTGGTGATAGGAAACTTCTCGGTGTGGATTCCTGAATGCATAGAATGCAGAGGGGGACATTTTGTACATATGCTGTATGCTGTAATCAATCCTATTATCGACTAAGTGGTTAGTTTAATTATCTTATAAAATTTTATCTTTTCCCGAGCATAGCAGAGATAAAATCAGATAAATATATCAAAAATTAAAAAGTTATGGCCGATTGATTTTGGTTACATTTTAGTGGCTCGCCCTGTATTTGCGATTTTATAATAACACGTAACTAATGGCCTTGATGACGAGAATGAGACTAATTTATAACTTGTAAGTAGTTATTCAGTAGTGACAAGACGCAGTGTATAATAGCGATGTGTCATATATCCCATCACGGCAGAGACCCATTCATCAAAATCGTGCCTGTAATTTTTTGACATTGTGATTGCGGCCCATCCATCATAGATGCCACGGGCTTGCTGCCTTTTTGTGGGTGGAGCCAGAAGCTGGATGCATCCAGTGGGTCCTGCTCCCTGTAGCTGAATCAATGACATTTTCGCTCTATGATGCAATTGTAAACATTTGTCTTATAGATCAGATTATAGTAAAAATTGTGTAATTCAAGTATAGCATTACACGATACAATTTCTGGTATAAGTGACGGCAGTGTGCCATACTTTCGCAATTTTTTGCATTCTTTTCAATCTGTAAAGAAAGAAATGGTTCCTAATCAATTAAGGTTTTCGTACTAAAAGAAACAATGTCTGACGACATAACCTTTCAATCTCGATCCATTGCAATTGCTTATAAATACGCCATACTGATAATAATATGGTCGAATAATATGTACTGTAGTTATTATTTTTGGATTCATTCAGCTGCATACTATAGAGAACATGTTCTAAAGTAATTGACAGAGGGTAGAATTGGGAGCGAATATAATAAATAGCATTTTGGTTATATTTTTTACAGTGTCAGACAAAGTTTGGTACTATAT
>WURV02179311.1:2877-13448 GCA_011762755.2 Epimenia babai
TGAATTAATACCCGTGTGAATTAATACCCGTGTGAATTAATACCCGTGTGAATTAATACCCGTGTGAATTAATACCCGTGTGAATTAATACCCCCGTGAATTAATACCTGTGTGAATTAATACCCGTGTGAATTAACCCTCAGCACTCTGTTGTCACAGAATTGTATTGTAATAGTAATGTAATATACAGGTGTCAGTGTGGTAAGGGTTAATACCCGTGTGAATTAATACCTGTGTAAATTAATACCTGTGTGAATTAATACCTGCCTACATACATACCCATAAACTTCAATGCTTTATTAAATGAAAGACGTCTACCCACAGTCCTCGGACTGAACGTACATTTTGCAGTACGCGTACCCAAAGGTGCCTGCGGCATACAGCCAACGAGGAGCCTCAAAATATATGACGAGAGAGGAAATCACGACACGGAGACACTCACGTGATCTTCTCCCACGCCGGCCGCATGATGATATGGCAGAAAACTTCGGAGATGCTGTTGAGACGGTAGGCTTCCGTGGGTGAGCTGCGATGCGTGTTGTACCAGAACCACCAGAGCTTGATGAAGTGACTCACGAGGTACCGAAGCGTCAGTTTGTGCGCTTCAGGCAGGCTCTCGCAGATTTCCACGATCCTACTCTCCTCTTTATTTTCTGTCGATGCGCAAAAAAACATACGCGATAACTGGCGCTGCGAACCGCATCTCGCGAGTCTCTACATTTAAGATTCTAGAAATTTTATTTCGTAAAATATATATACACAAGAAATTATTAAAAACGTAATAGATACAATGCTTACGCAATAACAACACGAATGGTAAAAGTGTCGATAAATAAATATATATAAGGGAAAAGCTTTTACACTGATACAGTAATATAACAAATTGTAGATAAATGTTACAAGATGCCCAAAGTCGACGACTTATCGAATGTTTCCATCAGTGAATGACATAGGAGGAGGTAATTAGTCGAGTGGTGGGAGCACTGGAAGTGCAAGTTGCAAGTTCTAAACTGCGAAAACTCGACTTTTCTGCGATGTTCTTCAGCAATTTATTTAAACCAATCGCTGGAGTAAACCCATCTCTAAAATGTGGAATGTGTTTACGCTCGATATCATCATTGATAAATGATACGCGAGTAGCAACAAATGTTAATAGCTGCCATAAATATTCATTGTAAACCATTTCTGAGAGCTTTTATTGGCTGATAATGCGATCTGTAGATGTTGTAATTTACATTTTTACATTTACTCTTTCATGCGCAAGTTATAAATGCAGAAGGATGTGATGGTATTTTAATAACAAATATTATAAACAATGAAAATGAAATGAAATGAAATTTTATTGATTTACTGTGCCCTTTTAACACATGGCTATCAAAGACACAATCACATTGTATATACATATGTTTGTCATACATATATGATGCACTAGACTGACAGACATACATTGACATACTTAAAATCAGCTCTGCGACTGTTTTTAATTAACACCTGTTGAGTGACGCGAGACGGGTATAAATATGTACGGCTACTATAAAAAGTAATGGCTCAGTTGTGACCTCGTGTCCTCACCATTCTCTCATGTTGTGTAACTGATGCAGTTTAAAAATCCTTTAAAATCCAGTGTATTCTATAAAAAAAATTCCCACATCCAGACAGTGATCTGAATAGACAAACCAAGACGTCAGACAAGTAAAAATATTACTTCCTAGGCCAGAGTAACAATATTTAGATAACTATGTAATAACCAAAGTATGCAGATTCAAAATATAATATAACATAGAGGAGATACCTGACATCGTGTCTCGCTTGTCCCCCATATAGCATCACCCTAATGGCCTCTTTATTGCTCCCTAATGGCCTCTTTATTGCTAGGTAACGTATTTCCAGTTGAGGGAGGTGAATACCACGATTATTCAGGAATGCCCGACAGCGAAAGCAACTAAATACAAGCGAGCTACGATGAGAATAACTGAATGGGACGGGGATGGGGGGTGGGGGGCATGTAGGGGAGAGAACTCACTGGCGGCATCGATAAGCATTTGGTAATTCTCTACGGGTATCACCGGGTTTGGCAGTTCACGGAGGTAGCGTTTCAGGGTGGCACCGATATGATGCACTTCGTATGAACCAAGTTCGACCGTGGATGTGTCTTCTGTGAGAAAAGATACATACAATAAATATCCCCACTTGATTCGCATGAGCTTCTTCAAAAGCCTATTCAAATATTCAAAAACGATTGTTACATGCCATTACAACTCTACTTATCGATGGAATTATTGTCTTTACGGTAATTTCTATAGGACATTTATTGTATGATTTATTACATACCTGTGTATCAACACACCTGTGCATTTCTATCATTGTACTTGCACTGTCCATAAATGACTACAGGTGCCACTGGAGGTAAATTATTAGAATAATGACTATTATGGCTTGAATTTTCATTTCAAACGTGCATGTTTCTATTGTATCGATACATGAAGTATGGATACGATAAGAACAGGCATGTTTGGGTAATCACAGGTGGGATAACGATGATTCTACATTTATTGTGAAAGCCAAATGGAAAAGCCACCATGTCAACAAACTGACACCTGAAATATAGAATATGTCGAAAAAAATCGATTCTGATTTAGGAATTAGTGAATACCGAAATTGCTTTAATAAAGTAAGTCAAGGAGGTCTAAACAGTATTATGTTGTATTCATGAGACATATATATGTGTGTATATATATATATATATATATATATATATATATATATACATAAAATGAATATAATGAAAATATGAAATTACATAAAATATGAGGTCAATGACCTTGCATAAAAGCGTATAAAAATAGCACAAAAATCATCGATGGTTTCTATTTTTAGGATGTTTACATAGTATTCGTCTGTATGCGTGGTATGCCCGTATTTGCTGGTAATGCATTAATTGATGGGAGAAACATCTGCTTTGATTACATAATCCGCGTAATTATACCGATACTAATGGACAATTACGGAATGGTCATTAACATGCAGGCTGTAATTACACCCTGTAGAACGACGCGTGGTCGTGATGTAACGTCGATCAAAATGCAATGGCGACTGTATTGCCTAACTGTCGATATATCCGGGGAGCTATATGAAAATTGTAGAAATTACGGATACGAAAAAAGAGTAAGGTTACATTATAGAAAAGCCATTTGGGTCGTACGAAAGGTCAAACGGCGAACTCGCCAACTCGATATGTATTAGTAAGTCACAGCTGAGTGAAATCGACGGTCCATTAGCATAAATAAGCCATTAGATCAGCGGGTTAATGACACTGCGTGATACAGGTACCAATAACCTATTAATGAACGATAGATGGCAGGTGTTGTTAGTATGTATTAATGTGTTAATGAATGCGACGAGGAGGACAATGTTCAGCCTCGCATTGATTTACACGCGGCGTCTGAACGAACTGGGCGGTGGAAACAGACGACGCGGGAATGTGTGAGATCTGACAGTTCAGTAATAAAAATCATCTTTTAAGGCATACACAGGAGCCGGTAGTCTACGTTCGTTAACCTTTAACACAGGTCGCAGAAAAAACATGAGAAAATTCGAGATATCTAGGCAGATTTTGTGAATAGCCATTTATGGAGTATAGAGGGTTACTTGGAATAAGGTGGGATAGCCGCGTTAGTCTATACAAATGATACAAAAGATATTTATGAGAATGATTCCCCCTCCCTTTGCTCCCATGACGAGATGCTGAACAAATCTGAACGATACTAAGCCAAGGACAATATCTGCCAAATGGCAGACCTCTGCGATAATTAAAAATACTCACATCGGCATAAGTAAGTTGCTTCCCCTAGTTTCGATGACGATACCGTGGACAAATCTGGAGGAGACCAACCCATGGACAATATCCGCCATATAGAAAATTTCTGCGATAACCGGTGCTTGAGAAAAAATTTTTTAATAAAAAATACAAAAATCGACAGAAGCTACCTCACTTTGCTGCGATAACCATACCATGAACAAATCTTGAAGAGACCAACACAAGGACAATATCTGCCTCTGTGATAAGCGGTAATTGAGAAGATTTTTTAAGAAAAAATACGAACATCAGCATAAGTTACTTCCCCTAGCTATGATGGCCATACAATGAACGAGTGTAGAAGAGATCAGCTTAAAGATGATATCTGCCAAATGGCAGACCTCCGCGATAAGTGGTTCTTTAAAAGAAGATTTTGTAAGTAAAAAATACGAACATCGGCAGAAGTTTCCCCAGTAGCTACGATGACGATACCATGAACAAATCTAGAAGAGACCAACCCGAGCATAAGCTCAGGAGAGCTATAAATGCATGCACCGAGAATGCACCAATCTATGGTTACTTACTCGTGTTGAATTCTGCTTTAATTTGGGCTATAGCTTCTGACGGTGCCGATATCCGGTATATACTAAACGCCTCGGACCCTGGAAACATAATTAACAATAGTTCATATACACAGATAGCCGCAAACCCGAGAATGTTATTATCATTGATCGGGCATGACGTCAATCGTGTACGAACAATGTCCCGATTTTCACTAAATTAATCAGAACCAGAGGCCCCCGCATCGGCGAACATTATCCCTTTGAGTTGCCTCCCTCACCACAAATTGCCGCTAAAATAATTCCGCGCTGTTCTCCGTCTGCATTGTGGACAATGTCTGAGAATCATTTCTGCCCGCTACAGTATACCTCGATTATTCGTGCAGAATTACAATTCAACCATGAGCAGTCGAACCCTCGTTAACTGGAACCGCATAATGAAGTAAATTTACTCGAACAAATTATCACATTAAAACAGTTAATCACGTGACAAAATTTATTGCATTACACAATGACTGTCATGAGATAACATAATTGAAGAATTTATCACATGATATAATTTATCGCATTACATGATTAATAACATTACACAATTCACATATCACATGAAATAACTCTCTCATCACATCAAACATTTCATCACATAAGGCAAACATTGATGGTATGAATATAGTAATGAATGATAAGCAGTATTTTACACAATAGCACAATGGGTACATAATATCACTTTAAATAGATTACACACCACTCAATCAGACAATGTCATTACGTGAGCAGGGGTGAAGGGGTGAGGGGGGTGCTATCTAACATCTAACATGCTTGCAAACATATTCAAAATGTCCCTTATAGTCAGTGAAGACCTTGAGTGCCGAATATCTAGCGACAAAATGAATTACACTGATCAATATAAAATCTACTACTACGACTTCAGCGACCCCCCATTAACACCTCCGCCCTCTGTGTTGGACCAAGTGAGTCGGGATGTCAATGACCGGTGATAATAAGGTCGCGTGAAATTTATGTACTGAACACACGGTACGGTATATTGACATAATATGGATCGTTGCATTGGACATAAAGTGCCCCACGTGGTTTGTGGGTCACTCCTGGTATATGAGTGTTTTAATATATATATATGTGCGTGTGTGCGTGTGTGCGTCTGCTGAGGTGGAACTGGCATTAACATCAGCGACTCAATGCGATTGTTTGTTGGTTGTGAGTAACAGAGTGCAAGCCTCCCTCTATAAGTGACAGAAGGCTGGATAACAGAGAAGAGGGCGATTTAAATATTTTTTAAATATTTTATAACCAATGGATATTTAAATAACCATGATCTGTACGAGCGATTACGATTTGATGATACGAAGGTAGGAATCGGACGAGTGAAGCATTTAAGTGACGGATATAACCAAATAACCCACACCGATGTAAGAGGTCATTTACCTGACCGCAATAACACCTAATTACGACACAGTGTGACGCCCTGTTGCCACCGCCGTGTGTTAATTCATAACCTGACACGAGAAGGTATTCATGATAACCACCACGTAGAGCGTAAAACCAGCGTACATCTTATACGATTCGAAGTAATTATCGTGTGAAATGACTCGAAGCATTTAGAGCCAGTATTCACGATGAAACACTGACAAAAGTGTCATTACATATACACCGTACTTTAGAACCACTTGCGCAGCTTGCCAAATGACGGCAGATGATTCATTAAGGTGTGCGAGTCAGTGGCATGCGTCAGCAAGCCTTACGTATCTTTACTATCCCGGTTTCCATTTGCTTGTGTTTCCCTAAATAAATTCTACTAGGACCTACGGCTACATCGACCAAAACGATTGAGAAATGATGCGTTACCCATGGATACGAGATAAACACATTTCAATTCCAATGCTCCTTTTTGTCGTCTGCATGCCATCTGCTCAAATGACAAGCCCAGATGTATTGAAATGTACGTGGCAGTTACCTCTCTCGCTACACCATTCGACCACACAAATCATCAATAACGCAAGCAGATGTATTGAAATGTACATGACAGTTACCTCTCTCGCTACAACATTAGACCACACGAGTCATCAATAAAGCAGATGTATTGAAATGTACATGACAGTTACCTCTCCCGCTACACCATTAGACCACACGAGCCATCAATAAGGCCGATGTATTGAAATGTACGTGACAGTTACCTCTCTCGCTACACCATTTCTCGATCTCGTGCGTACACTTGACGACGACCCACGGTGCCTTCTGCGACATCGCGTCCATGCTGTCCGACAGCTCCATGCCGAACGCCGCATCTGAACAAAAACGGACCACATCGATCAATTCGTTAACGTTAACAAACGGACAATTTTATCAATCCATCGCGAGTATGCCCCGCACGATACACCAAGTTCTCGTAATTCACGGATATTTTTATGACGCGATGGATTCACTGGAGCACGCTCCTGCCTCTTGCCGTTAAATCGCGATCTCAGTTCATTAAGAAATAAAAGGAGTGTGAACCACTGTGGCACTGGTGTTGAATACATAAATACACATCGAGAAGTGTACCTTTGTAGCTCTGTGGATGGGCAACAGACCGGTCATTCAGAGGTCATAGGTTCACATCAGCTAATGACGAAGATTCCTTTCTTTCTATTTCTTGGCAGTTAGCCGAAAAAAGGGCACCTTTCTTTTATCATATTTTGCTATTTTCTTCTATAGATAAGGGCAATATAACTGGAATCACCTGATTAATGGCATTGCCTTTCGGTCACATCCCATTCTACGAGTTTTATTTCAGTTGAGTCATACTGGATAATACTGACATATTCTAACTGCTACAAATGTGACCTAAAAAAAACTAACAGGAACGTAATGCTAGAGTAATACAACTGCAGAATTTTCTGAAAATAAAAATACTTAACATTCGGGATTCCGAAAAGCCACAAATAAATTATCTAGAGCCGAATTACATGCTTGTTGAGGACGACATTGAAATTCAGTCAGAAAACCTATAGAGCCAGCAAATATCTGATAATTACCAACTGGATCAAAGTTTTTATCGAACCGCCTACAGTTTTTAAAACCGCCTACAGTTCATAATACAAGATCCAATATTAATAAAACACATGAAACATGAAAACCTGAGAAATTACTATGTATGAACAATGATATGAGCCTGCCAAAAACATCGCTCAAAAAATTTGGTCTAGATACAAAAGCTGATTATGGAGGTGGGAGGTGGCCGTGAGCCAAGGTCCACGATCGTATTTTAAGTCATGACGCGAGAGTTACGGTACTTTGTCATTGTTTGCATTTAGTGATTAGCGCGATGTTGCGTGTTTTTTAACGAACGAGAACTAACTTTGCGCGAAGCTGGGCCGCCGCACCCTCTCGACTTTGGTATAATTACAGTCGGTCGGTACCGTGGCGGAACACATGCGGTGGCAACAAAGGCCGCATTCTGGGGTGAGAACAAAGTTAGACGAAGTCATACATACGTGTGATATCACACAGTGGTATATTATACAGAGTGTGATACAAATTCACGGGTGATACGAAGTACGACACAAAGGCACGGAGAGTGTGATACAGAGTAAGCCCGGCCGCACGGACTACTAGGAAGTCACATGCCGTGATCCGGAGTCGGTGATCCAGAGTCGCGTGGTGTTTCAGAGGTCACATGTTGTCATACACAACCATAGCCGACATCCACTGCCACACCTCTGGCTACACCATGGGCTTCACTCTGACTGTACCGTAGGAGTTATTTATGGCATTTCCTACTGCTGTACTTCATGCATTTAGTAGTACAGCTGTACTTTCAGCATTTAGTGCGGCTGTACTTTTAGCATTTAGTAGTACAGCTGTACTTTCAGCATTTAGTGCGACTGTACTTCATGCATTTAGTAGTACAGCTGTACTTTCAGCATTTAGTGTGGCTGTACTTCATGCATTTAGTAGTACAGCTGTACTTTCAGCATTCAGTGCGGCTGTACTTTTAGCATTTAGTAGCACAGCTGTACTTTCAGCATTTAGTACAGCGTTACTGTCATCATTTAGCTCAGTTGTACTATCAGCATTTGGTGCAACAGTACTTTCAGCAATTAGTACAGCTGTACTTGAGGCATTTAGTACAGCTGTACTTGAGGCATTTAGTACAGCTGTACTTGAGGCATGTGGTGCAGCTGCACTGTCACCTTTAGCATAGCTGTACTACCAACATTTAGTGCAGCTGCCCTATCATTTTTTCGTGAAATTACAAAAAAAACAACGGGCCCTTATCTTGAACTTAATTAAAATACACTGCAAAGTACAGTTACACTAAAAAGACACATGATAGCTATGGTGTCGAGCAAACAAAGACATTCTACACATATTTCCCACTACTCTCAATAGTACAATGCACATTTCTCATGTACATTGTACGACCATAATAATGTATCGCAGTGGATGCCATTCCGAAAATTCCAGAATTCCGCATTCTTTCGATTGTTAGAGACATAATTCATCACATGACCGGTGTATAAATAGCGTAATCCATCAAAAGCTCAATGAGAATAACTACTTATAAATGCTCGGAAACAGCTGTTCAGTTGGTGGTGCAGGGATGAAGTGGAGTAGGGTAGAGTAGAACAGGGGTGTCTGTCTATAAAATACCACCGAGAATACTGCTGTGAGGATTATAATACAACTAACGCTAGATTACCCTAGAAAGATATTTTAGTTCTATAGATAGATATTGTGCCGATAGAAAAATATGGACGGAGTAAACTTTACACCCACGTCACTATGTTAGACAATGCAAATAGTCCATCAACACAGAGGCAATCTCGTACAATTCAGGACCCCCACATATCTACTATAATTGAGACAAGAATAAAGGTAAAGGCGAGGTTTTGGTGCTACTTTATAATCAAATGTCAGTTGCACGTACAACATTGCCCTGTAACACCCCAAAGATATTTTTATAAAAAACCATTTCACGACAAATCTTCCTCAATATTCAAGCACGAAAATCTTGCTCATTTCCTATTGTGGAAGGCGCGGGACAAAATCCCTGTTTTATGCTGGTTCAAACTCGCAATCTCTCGTATGAAAGGCAGCGCTTCTAACCACTACACCACTGGGGCCCACCTAGAGTAGGGTAAAATATTTATCGAAGAGCAGAAATAAATGTTATTTTATTTCGGATTAAAGTGTCTGTGTAATAGTTGTCTTCTATATGACTTTTCAAGATGAGTAGGGTGAGTTTAATACGGTTCTGGGGAGGGGGAAGCATGTGTCATCCTACTATCTATGGATCGAACCGGGCTTGGTAGTGAGCAAAATAATACAGCTGAGACAACAAGGCTTTCTGTAAACAAAAATAATCACCACTCGCCGTCTCAAATGGAAAACAGTCGAGCCTGCTTCAGGCGATATCGTTTAATGTAATATTACTGCTTAATATAATAATGCTGAATATTGTAATATTTTAGGCAATCCCAGTTTTCACCAACATCGTTTGTCAACTGTCGCGATGTTGGATAGTTTTACATGATGTGAAATTGGTGAAGTTACTTGCTAGCCATGAAGGTAATGGACGAAATATGTGCGCTTAATGTCCTGCTTAATCCATGACTTACACGCGATTTACATAATTGATTGGTTTATACGGTCCCTTAACTAGACGGTAATCAATAAATAGGTTTGTCCAGACCACGACGCATCAGGACACATTAGCGATAACGGTTATACTCGACCGTAATAATCCCGCCGTTACGGCGTGTAGTACCTCTGCACTGGAGACCTTGACGTACTAGTCCGTAGAGGAATTTATCACACAAATGGCAGCGTTGTAACGATGGAAAACTGTATTCGGTGAAACGGTGCTCCTGATTGGTGCAGCCACCTGAAACCGACCGATCAAATGCATCGAGATGAAAGATGTACAAAAACCGACTACAGTTTTATTGGGAACGTAGTAAATGCCGGGTTGTCAATCGCTTACCTCCTGAATTTTGATAAAATGTCCGAAAATTGTAAAAAATCAATTAGTAACTATAACTCATTAAAGTGGAGTCCCTCAATATTACTGAAAATTGGTACAATATCAAAGATTGCTCCATCAAGCAAATAAATGCAAGGGGAAGGGGAGATAATGCATTAAATGCAAGATATTTCATATACTAAGAAATGTAAACCAGAAAAATTAAAACAATATACACACACACATATATATA
>WURV02179322.1:0-13447 GCA_011762755.2 Epimenia babai
GTGTGTATAATGTAAATAATATTACAGTGTGTCGCTGAGTAATCATATTCATTAAGATGTCCTAGTTGTAAAATAATTATTCCAATATATAAATTCTCCGTACAAATAAAATCTTCAGTATTAATAATGATGAATATTAGTAGCGAACTTGGTGTGGATTACAGTGAATCTTTGCGATATTTTTGACACATGTAGGTGTAAGGAAATAATAGTTCGAAAAAATGTAAACAGAATCCTGATCATATTTATTAAATTGAAAACATAGAATGCAGCCCTATAAATAATTATAAATAAGTGAGTATAACTGATATTATTGTGGACATTTTAACGGTAAATAGGTCAATCCATATGCCATGTGATACATAACATTATATAAAAGAAAAAAGGGGAAATCGTAGTTTTAATGGTACTTTTTAATTATTGATTAATAACTGTTTTATTAATTAAAAGTTATTATTGATCAATGTATCAATATCGCTAGCCAATATTGACTACATTGGTAGTGAATGGGACTGGCACTGACTTGAATATAAGCAGATTTATATCCAAATGAAATTTTTTATACTAAGCCAGTTCAAAATAAATACCGCTTAATATTCGTGATATAAACGTAGAATATTTTACCCGTGATGCAGCAAATTAGTCTGTAAATATTTAATCGACATGACGCCAGATTTGTCTATGGTTGGTCTGGTAGATATGCATTGACCGGAACATACTTTATAAGTGAGTGATTGCACCAGTACGTACGTGTACATACATGTCAGCTGTATGAATTGACCTAATTACCCTGTCATTACAAATCGACACTAAGACATAGGGCTATAGCAGAGGAGAGGGAAAAGAAAGATATTTAGATGATGATAATGATTTAGATAATGCGATATTCAATAGATCGATATTAGATCAAGGGATGCAACTGAATATAAAAAATATATTTATTGATGTATAACCCTCTAACAAATTTCCTGTAGCAACTACGTGAATACGGTAACAAAATCAACTACAGTTACTAGTCGATCATCCCCAATTCTGGGTGTACCAAAATCGTAAGGATTCGTTCGAGCGAATAACTGTTGTCTAGAACTCACCATTTTCTTATTAATTTCATGGTAGTGTTCATTACAGCAATCTTCTACAGAGTCCTCACTTTCAAATGTGACAAAACCAAAACCTGAAAGCAAAATCATTAAAGCAACATTATTTAATTTCAGTATTAGTTTCACTGGCGTATATTAAAATAAATATTCCATAGAAGATCCATGAAATGAATAAAAAACAATTCGAATAAGCTGTGTTAAATAAGAAATATATTCAAGGGAGATAAATGCACATTCCTCGCTTGGAAATAATCATTCTTTTAGAAAGCGTCAATACTTCATCAGATGAACTAGGTTTAAAAATCCAGTTGACACGGATACAGTTGAAAAATAAGTCACCGATTACTTTTGTATTGATGACATGTCTAAATATATAATATGTTGTGAAATTGCTAACAAATGCAAACAGACGGGTAATCTGACAGACCAACTGACAGATGGACAGATGCATGTAAACTGTACGGTTAAGTCTATGTGGACACTTAATGAAGGGTGCTAAAGCCTACTAATAATATTCTACACACAAATAACCAGCTATCAGTACTAGTATAGTTATTGGTACGATGGAATATGTGTATTTAGCTGTAAGTTACTGTATCTTATAACGTGAGGGACATTTATATACCATAATTCATAGCTGTTTGGTCACCTTGCCAAATGCTAGTAAATAACGAATGTTTGGTAAAGTTAGTTCTGCAACCAGTGCTGGAATGACCCTCACAATTTTATTTTCCCGGTGCACATTCATTGCGTTGCCGCAATCAGGCAAACACGTGTACTTGCCTACACAAATATTCGACGTTTATGGTAATATAATTCCTCATTACAAAAGTGGGTACATAAATATGAATCACCCTGTATATATATTAAGAAGTGCTCAATATATTTGATTTAAGGCGTAATATCTTGATAGTTGCCAAGCATATCATCAGTTAATAATTAACGAGGAAAGATATGCAAGATGTGAGGGTTTGGTATGCTGATAATGGACACTGTTTAATCTTTGCCGCAGTTGACTGTATCTTTAGAGATAACTCGCAGTTATACTGTTCTTTCATCTATGAAAAGGGAGGAAACTCCTTGAGAGCGAGAGTTAAAAGCGACGAAACGCCGCGAGATAAGGCTTAACAAGTGCTGGAATCATCAAAGAAAAGAAGCTGACATGCTTCAATGGCGAGTCCGTGAAATGAAATATCCAATTATTCGTCTGATGCCCCGCCGCAAATCTGAGAGAAACGAAAGCATCTAAATTGGATTCTCCCCCTTGGCGATAGAGCTACGCAAGCATTGGGCATTCATGCATCTATGGCTTCCAAACGAGGAAGTTTCTGTAATTTCAAAGCAACAGATAACATCGACAAACAGGTTCCGTTTGAATTAACTGATGTATAAAGTAAGACATGGAGGGCTTATAATAGCCTTTTATATGATAGTGAAAGACTCCCTGTAGCAAATTAATTAAACGCACTTCTTTGAATTCCACGGTATTCGCTAAACGTCAAATATTAATTCGTTAAATCAGTGGTAAAGACATTTATGTAACATTTAATTCAATCGGCGCAGTGTATCAATGCAAAAAAGTTAATATCTATGTCAGACCTTGCCCAATCATGGCCTATTTCCTGGTCATGTAGACTGAAAGGTGATTTAAAACAAATTCAAAATGTGTATGAACACACCTGAATAAATGTAAGAGCATTCGCAAAATAGCATGGACAACAGATGTTAAAACTCGTACGTATTATATAAAAAAATATAAAGCATATGGACATCATTTTGAGAGCAGCAATTCTTGCTTGCTCCTTTACGAACATTTTTTACCTAAAACTTATTTTGTGAAACTATTATCTGGTTAAAAAGTGTTAAACATCTTCAAACTAAATTTCATTTAGGAACTTGGATTATTTTTTATTATTTAGCGCCTATGTTCCATTGTTTGGTCGTTTTGTTTCGAATGAGCACTCGAAAATATTGATTGAATTCCAGAAAACATATTTTCTAATAACATAATCATAAGCATTGTGCTCTAGTAATATGAATAAAATCCTCTAATAACATAAAAATATCTTCTCTGTTAACGTAAACACTTGATACGGCCCACTGACTCTTTGATCAATGGAAAAAATATAAAAAAATTAAGTGCGTTATTATGAAAGAAAACATATTTATTATTAATTGAATTGTTTGCTGCTTGAAAAGGTTGCGGCCCTCGGAAAATTCAATACTTGCCAATCCAGCCCTCAAAATAATCTATTTAGGCACCCCTGTTCCACCAACTCCTGTTCACTGATGAGTAATTATAACTTTGAAAAAATGTGCAACCTCCAAATAATCCTATACAGTTTGGCTTGTTATTTTACTCAAAGACTTTTTCTCTTTAGAGAGATCAACACACTGTGTACTAAATCTATTGAACATATTTCAAGAAGCATCGTACGTGGTAAAATCTGCTGCTCATTCTTCATTCAATTAAACAACCATCCAGCAGCATATAGGAATTATTACGTCTTCGTTAATTGGCATTTCCTGTAGGGAAGTAGAGGCTAAAAAACTAATGAAACGCTTATCAATCATGCTGAATGATGGGACATAAATGGTCGCTAAGCGAATTACTAAGATTACGTCACAGAGGGGGGTGGCATAGGAGAAACATACATCATTTAACTGTAAAATTAGACCTTGATTCTAGTAAAGATGATGTTTTAAGGGTTTAAATGACATTCAATACTCGTAATAAAATCAGTGATTTATAAAAAAACCAGGTAGTCTTGGAACATGGGCGTTAGATTTGTGACTCTAGATTGTGAGGTTCTTACGTAAATACCTGTACCCGGGTCACAAAATAAAGTGCTACTGACAAATTTATGTCATACCGAGAACAATCAAACTTGACAGAATAAATACACACTGTTACATGCTAATTAGTAGCTAGCTTTGTTTAAAAAACAATCACATCTGTAAAAATAGTTTTGGATTTGCTATATAATATAAACATAATACATAGTAACATAATAATAATAAAAACAGTCAGCCATAATACTGTTGTAACACCTACAATTCCTTGTGTATTCCTTGTGTTTTTCTAGTTAATCATAGCAACCATAAATTTGTAAAGTGTCTTTGATAGCCATGTGTTAAAAGGGCACTATAAATCAATAAAATTTCATTTCATTTCATTTCATACAATACACCTATAGTAAAGACAAAATTAAAGATAAGATTAAAGATGAAATACAAATGAAAATTCAAATTCCAACAAAAAATATTTAATTTTTGCGACCAGTATAAGTTCAATCGACAATGAAAGTTAATTAAAATGATACGGAAAAAAAGTAGATGTGCAATTATCAATGGAATGTATTCTTCTGTAAAGTCCTTTTTCTGATATTTGCATCGAGTTGCATATTGACTAATGTGCGCAATCAAGGGCCGTGTAACGCAATCAAGAGCCTTTTCAGCTTTGAAGGAATTGTGGGATACGAGGGAGATTATACTTCCATTAGCGAGTCACTGTCAGCAATGCTTTGAATGCACGTCTCGATTCTGCGTTCGGAAATCCGCAACATGAATAAACAAAGTGCTGTTGATCCCGCGTGTTAGTGGCGCGATAAATCATTCTATTTTCGCTTCTGCCCGAATCTCCATTACTCGCTCGGCTCGTCCGTCCGTCTTGGTAAAATTGCTGGAGAAAATCAGGATGGAAGACCTGTCACCTCCTTTATGCAATGACGGGTAAAACCGTGGGTAGCTATTAACTAAGTCATCACGGAACATCAGAATGAAAAATGCTGTTATAAAGGCTTCAAACATTGGGGCAATGGTGTTGAAACCCAATTTTTCTGTAAATAAAAAAATGCTACGTATTTCTGAATCAAATTACTGTCTCAATGCCGATAGGTATATAGTACAGTGATGATAGAGTAAAATTGTATATTTAAAAATAGCTTTGCTATCAAAATAAGTCTTGTAAGTAAATGTTGATAAAAAGTCATCTCAACGATTAGTTCTTATAAAAGTGACTCCAACTAAACATCCACGGATTATGGATTTAATCTGATGACTGTATCCACTAGACGAAAACAGCAAAACCAAATGCATCTCAGAAGTGTAATTTTTCTATGTTATAGACCTGTGACAGGCGATTTATGACATAACCAACGATCTAAATCCAACTCATGTCTGCCCCTTCGCTGATCGTATTTCTTAAACGCTTCCTTTTCTCGAAGTTTTTAGACCATCACCAACTTAATCTCTCGGCTTAAACCAAAAAAATATATTACGTGATTGGAGTCCTGTTCACATAGTCTGTCTTTCTGCTGCGTTACTCACGATACTCACCATTGTCCTTTGTGCAAATCGAAATCCTCACGTCCGGTGGACAACAAAAAGTTTGCTTAGGAATGATGCAATAGGCAAATATGTAAAGAGATGCGTAAATAGACAAGGGTTCAACTTACAATACTACGACATGGAAATGTAATACAAGATCGTGACGAAGAAATTAACATCTCGATTAGTGTTGGGACTGGATCAGCAAGTGAATGACTCTCATCCGAACAGTCCACAAGGAGGTATTATACGAGAAAAAGCAGAAAAAGAACTAATTGCGATGGAGTTATTATCTTGCAAGAGACATTCTTAAGATTCGGTCCAATCCAGATTGGCTCATGTGTCCATCCCAGAAATCATATCCAAAGTGTCAACATCGGCTTAAATAAACTATTCAGAGAAACGTCCTCAATTATAGGTCTGTTTACGATATTCGGCTATATCACTTGTAGTAGTGGCTAGTGTTGTTAAACTAGTTTGACCAGTCAAAGGATGGGTGACTATCAGCTACTCGGCCAACTTAGTCCAACTTGGTCAGCCAACTTAGTCTGCGTGAAGGCAAAATAACTACTGGCAATAGCTGGGAATGTAACCAGACACACCACATTATATACTGGCCACATACCTGTTACCCGTGGTCTCGTAATACCTGGTCAAGGCAGACAGATACAGTGATCGTCACTGCCTGATGGGACATTCACGGAGAAGCAAGGAGTCCACAAATACTTGCCAATTCAAAACGCACGTCATTATGAGTTTCTCCTGACTGCTCCAACATTTCAGTTGCACGACACCATCATCATAACACATTCAATATTTAATTTAGTGATTACAATATGGCTGAAAGGTTAAAAAGCGCGTGAAGACCATCATGTCTCCTACAAGTATGTATATGGCAAACAGCTCTTCTCGTGCTGAACTTGAAAATATCCTTACTAAATGCATGTCAAATAAATATCTTGTGCTGATCTTGCAGCACAGGATATTTATCGCCCACTTCCGTTTATAAGTGTCCTTCAAAATGGTCAAAACACACTCATGCAGACCGATACTCGGAAACAATAAAAAAATGAACCCTTTTCACATCCGCGAGTTAAAACAGTATATCTCTACTATAAAAACCTCACACATAATTATAATATATACAATTTTTATCTCCGCGGATAATTCCACGAATAATATAGATTAATGGAGAATGAGAATTATTCATATTACATACCAACCACGTACTTTTTTCAACAATAATTCCATCATGCCATCTCGTGACATCATTAGAGTGTAATTAAGCATCGTAAAATGATGAAAAATCTCGCAGGGAGCTCACATAAACCCATGTACTTAACTATTAGATCCTTAACATTACACCGTGTTCTAATTAATTTCCGAGAGAATGAACGCTGTACTGTAAAAAAATTGTGCAGCCACCGACAATATCACTTAATGTGGTATCTAAGAGAGTAAAAAATCAGCTAATAAAAGAACCTGTGGGACTTGGTAAGACTGAGGCATTTCTTAAGCATATCTGATAATTACAATATAAAATTTCACTAATGTATCTCTCAAAACCGCAATGATACGATGCATCCAGCGCATCCGAGAAATAAAACTGCGGGCCTTGGAGAAGACCTAGGAAATATAGGGTTGAAAAAAATTGTCTTTGGTTTTGTCACAAAAAGATGTGACAATGTTTTCGTCCATTTCCTGGCGAATATTTAAATTCGAATTCATCCCAAATTAATTTTAATTTTCTTCTCAAAAAATTATGCCAAATTAGTACTGGATGCAGATAGGGTGTAGTGATTGTGTGTAAATGATATGCAGGTTCAGATATCCTAGTGCAAAATCATCAGTTAAGGTTTGCCAAAATGAAAATTTTTGCTGAGAGCCTTAAGGATGATTCGCTCATGTTAACTCAGGAACATTCGCTGAATGTTCTGGAATTTACCATGTAACTTTAACTAAGAATCATTTGCGAGATGAGAAACCCCGGAAGGACAACGCAGTTCCTTCACCGGCGATATTAACTCTCCCTTCAGTTTAATCACAGAAACTGGAGGTCGTGAAATTAAATTAATCGCAAAAATCGCCGACAAAACTTTAGCGATGTTTTGCAAATCGAATGGGCTGTGCTCATTTGCTAGTTTTAATCTCGAAGTCCACCATCCATCACCTATGAGAGCATGGCATTATTTGCACGCCTACACTTGATACTGCCCACGATACATGGTTACACGAATTAATAATGGCTGGGCAATTTATTAGGGTACCCTCGCACCTCCGCGGCAATTTCGGCCGAAATTCTACGAAGCAATCGCGCATGTACGAGCCAGCCTGTCGATCGCAATAACACGCCAAGATTGCGGGAGTATTTGTATAGAACGAACTGTCATATCATCCGGCAAATTAATTTAAATCCGAACTGCAATAAATAACGGCCCAAGGGTAGCCCCCCTTCCGCCGTAAGATTCTTCATGTTGGACTATTCCTAGTTTTCTAGATATTGTTGTAGTATAAGATCAGCTGACTGAATCTATTACGATAACAGAATTTTACATTCCAAAATAGAATAAGTAGAGGTAAAGGAAACAGTTTGAGAATCTGATGACATATGAAAGTAGACGTATCATTTATTGAATCCGATTCAATGGAGCAATAATAATGACAAAGAAAATTTAAACAGAATTTAAAAAGAGTGATCAAACTTCTACTTACTAGTATAAGTTATATATCAAGTGTATTTGTTGGCGCCAGTGGTCCAGTGGTTAGAAGCGCTGCCTTACATGCGATAGGTTGGAAGTTTGTTTAAACCAGCATAAACCTAAGGTTTTTCCCGCGCCTTCCACAATAGGAAATGATCAAGGTTTTCGTGCTTGAATATAGAGAAAGATTTAACATGGAATGGGTTATTATAAATATATCTTCCGGATGTAACAAGGCAATATTGTCTGTTCGACTGACATTTAATTCCAAGGTAGCACCGAAACCATGCCTTTTCCTTTTCCTGTTTTTTCCCTATATTTCTCATTGCTATAATAACATTGAGTTTAGATTTTCTTCATAAAACGATAAATTTGAACATGTTATCTGCTGCCTAGGCAAAATTATACAAAAATACAGACTTAATTTCATACAGTGAATAGTATACTAAAAATTTCAAATAAACTGCGATAAGCAAAATATCAAGTTCAACCATGTCTTATGGCTTAACCTTTGTCATCCGGAGCACCAAAAGGTCCTCACTAAATACATGGCAAACAGAACAATCAACAAGGATAAGGATTATTTTTTTACTATTCATCGCACAATGTCAGGAGAGAAAAAAAGAAAAAAAAGTAAAGGAAAAGTGGTTTAGTGCTACTTGAAGGAAAACTTAATTTTCCTCCAACTTGGATTTCCATCAGAGCGTTCTTTCTATTGCCCAACCACTTATGTACAAAATCTCCTTACATCAATCAGTCTCCTTGCTTTTGTAGAATATTAATAACATTCTTGTTCCTACATATTTATATGCTACTATATACATAAATAAACTAAATAAAAAAGCTGCGTTTGTGTTAGAGGTAGTAAATGTCAGTCGGGCTCACAATACCGATTAGATATAGCTTTAATAAAATTTCACACGATGATGTTACAGAGGCGGTCGCGTGGCTGGACAATGCTGTAGACTTGGTTACATGGCGAATGACACTTAGTTAACGTGTAGTACAAGGAAATAATCAAATATAATGACCATTATATGTCTGTTCATTAAGAATCATTTCATGAGCGATTACTGGTTAGCAAAAAAAGACCGAACGAAATGTCATGTGATACCATAGTGTCCGTCCAATAATCTGACTAAATCTCGTCACTCGAGGCACCATTATCCGCGGTTCTCGCGTGACCTTGACCTCGCATCAATTTTCCCAAACATTCCCCGGTATACGTTACCGAATAGCGGGTAGCTGGTATAATCGATTTCTCATGGAGATCGGCGTCGGATATTTCCGTATCGATAAACAAGCATTGATTATAAAGCAACATAGCCGCTGGTATCGCCCGTCACAAATGATATCCTAACATAATTACCGTGACTGAGTGGCACCGGTCATTTGGTACCAATACACCACGCACTCTATTGATCTTACGAATTATAATCCATTGCGATAAGAAACAAGTGTCACCCACAGCTAAGACATTACCAGAATCGCGTATTGTAAACAAGTACTGGAATAACTGTCTTTATGGGTAGCCTCCCCTTAATATCTTAAATAACAGTAATTAATATTTCCCAATAGTCTTTACGCAATAATTCGATGAACGGAGCGATGAATGTGTAATGCCATATGAACATGTGAAATCCTTCCTGGGCCACAAATGTCACATTGATCGGTTCACGTTTCAATTTGTGTAGCCTTTATCCAATTCAAGACCTAACCTTCGGGGGCTATCATGAGGTGTATGTTAACATTCCCAGATATTCCCTATTTAGATTTATTTCTACTCACAAAAGAATGACCAGGCAGAGTCGGCCTAGCAGACAGATAAAAAAAAGTACATAATTTTTATACCGCAAGTATCAGCCAAGAAAGGCTCTCAGATGCGGTTTACAATAAAATGTTTTTTGGCACCTATTCAGCGCATATACAATACCTTCAACACTCACATATCACCCCGCCAAGGATAATATCGAGTATCTACCCATTTTAGAGACAGGTTAACTCCAGCAATCGGGGATAAATGACTTGTTGAGGATCACTGTAGAAAAGTCAACTAGTGGGAAGTTTCGAAGAATCTCTAGTTTCTGTATCGTTATATCGTTTCTTCTCTTCTCCTCATCCTACATTATAAAGAATACAGAATAAACCCTCAGTACTATTATACCAAACTACCATTTCTATTCGCACATCTCCATGACGTTTGATGTCTGGTAGCAATTTACTTGTTTTGAGTGTGTGAATTCATTTCGCATCTGCCCAATACAGATAGCAGATGGTCATAAAGATCAAGGTTGTTGTTTTCTTGAATTAAAGCGATTATAATTATCACGAGAGCTAATGATCAACGTCTGGAATTAGGTCAATGCAACTCTTGGGAATTATTCGTCTTGTTGGTAATATTGGAAAACATGGTTGTGTAGATTTGGTTGCGATTTTGGATAAATCGATGGATTCATCAAATACTTCATACCAGATTATCTCATCTTGAAAGATACATACCCTAAGATGCGGATAAACATGGCACGTGATGAATATCTTGTAAAAGCAAAAAAGGATCCGTCTGAATCGATCACAAATAATCCATTGGCTTGCAACGAGAGATTAACAACGAATGTCCCTGCCATTGACTAAAGATATTTACTGTAAACATTATCTAATGAAGTCTTTTCAAATCCTGGATTCAAGCAAGTAAGTGAAGACCTTCCTAACAATTTTACTTGAGAGACATCACTGATGTTTACATAACACACTGAATGCTGTACAGAATATGACAAAACCATTACAGACATAAGAAGACATTCCATATCAGGCCCACTACTCTATCAAGCTCTACTCTGCAGCATTTGAAATTTCCAAGTTTGCAGAACAAGGGTTGAGTGCAATTTGTCTGCGACATGGCTCGTAACTTTGAAAGACTGAGGTAACATTTTGAGCCTCCAGCACTTTTCATAACAAGAGGCCAAAGAGGCCTCAAGATGCTCACCTGAAAAACGAGAAAGACAGGAAGCCAAAGAGGCCATCTTCATATCAGAACGAGAAGACAACAAGGAGACTGTCTGACATCAAAAACAAGAGGCCTGACATCAAAATCAAGAGGCCAAAGAGACCATTAAGATACCGAAACAAGAAAATACAGACTTGTGCATAAAACTTGGCCCTGAACAAATCTGAATGAGACCTACCAATCTGCCAAATTGCAGACCTTTGCAATGAGCGGATATGGCAATAAAGATTTTCAAATAAAGTCAAGGGATTACCCCTAGGTATTAACCCCCCCCCCCCCCATGACGAGATGCTGAACAAATCTGAAATAACAGACAATATCTGCCAGAATTGCTACCATAATGACAGACTATCGCTACCTTATTTTCAGCTCACCGAGCATAAGTTCGGGTGAGTTAAAAAAAGGTAGCAATGGTGTCCAAGCGCGATGACGACAACGTATGTTCTCATAAAATGAATATATAAGTCATTAACTACTATAGCTCGTGAGGTCGATAAAAAACTGAGGCCTCACAGTCTACCCATAACTGTGACCTCAGACATACTATGTTAAAATACAATTCACAATATTATTATTTCTGTCTGTATGACATATGACTGCCTATAAATACTACTTACGCATGATTTACCCAGATTACCATCAGCTAGGCATTTTATCTGCGTTCCTTACTTTCATATGTGCCAAAACATCATTTTTTACACAGAATTCAATAATCCTATATTGCGCACTTATAATCCAAATTCCATTGCTCTATAACTCACAGTTACTCTCAATGGTTGTGAATAGATATATGTAGTATAGATTACTGAAAAGTGGACATGCTTTGTATATAGTTGGTTATATTTTGGAGAGCATATGAGTAATCCGCTGTAAATCATAAATTAAAAAACTTAAAGATGATCTGAGTAAAACTGAATGAAACCAGTTCAATTATTTCCAATTTCCTCTAGCGGGATATGTATATGGATTTTCTCTAGCGGGATATGTATATGGATTTTAAGAGAACCGATTGGAATCTATGTAGCAGTCAGTAGTCCCTATGGCGCCTACGTTTCCTCTATCCTATCATCATTGTATATATCCTTCAATAATCAGAATCAAAGACTAAACATCAGAGTATGCTATGCGACATATGTAGGTTGTCTGTGGGTATTTGGAATCGGTGGCGTAAATGGATAAAGGTCAATTAATTGTCTGCCCAAACGCCCAATATCTATGGTATTTTTTTCCTCACTCTTTATAACTGAGCCTATTCAATAACGGTAGTCTTGCTAACAAGATATACCAGCTTTACAAAGGCCTGAGGATGGCCTACACAATGATTACCTGGGTAGTTAGCCAATAAAACTAACTACACAAAAATATTCGCGATTGCCGCTTGTTACACATATCTGTATTGATCACTGGCAGGATACAGACTTTACTTATGAGTTGCATCTCAAATAAGTGTTCAATACTAAAGTCTGTCGCTGTAGCTCAGCTTCTACAGCACTGTTCCGAATGATAAAACAATGCATGACAGAAAAAAATTCACTCTATTGCGCCCTATTCATCTTTAACATTTTTGCAATCTCTCGATATGTGCCTGTACAATATCTTGTATACACAATATATAATTTACTATTATTGCTGTTCGTATTATAATATTAAACTGTATGTGTTTCCCATGCAAAATTACTACAAGGGAAGTAATTATGTATATTACGTATATCTTATGTGGTCTTCTACAAATTGCGTATTGTTGACTAAGTTTTTAATTATCTATTTAAGTAAATGATTATTACCTCAGAAAGATGAAATAATTATGATTAAAATACACAAAACTTCCCTTATGAATTATGAATTTATTAATAATTGTTTTCTGATTTTTGATTATTCCCCTTGTACCTGGGGAGAATATGGAGGTCGACGAGATGTATATGCGCTCTCAAACATTGATATTAATGGCCTGTCATGGGCTGTCAATTAAATCTTTCCAATAAACTGAGAGGAAATTCCAGTTGCCTCCTGATCATACACATAAATGATGGAGTGGTTAGTTAAACCATTTTTGTTAATGCAAGATTGGGTAACCCTGCGATGCAATAAAGAAAAACTGACAGACGAAGTGCGGGAATTCTGCCACGACCGACCCAGCGATGCAAAAGTCGATGATGAGTCGAGAGGCGTAAGTCAGGTAGGACAGTCGAAAGAGATGGGTAGAGACACAGTCGCGTATATCTGGTAAAGGCGATGAGGGAGATGGGTAGAGACACAGTCGCGTATATCTGGTAAAGGCGATGAGGGAGATGGGTAGAGACACAGTCGCGTATATC